>JANPWX010000277.1:0-111981 GCA_024734555.1 Trochalopteron elliotii | reverse complement strand
TACAGAAACATCCAGGAAAAATAAATGCAGTGCTCAGTGGCTGGATCTTTATCATTCACCTCCAAGCCTCCGTGCTTGGCAGCTTCAATGAGGTTATTGGAGTCTCTGCTCTTTCTTGGGGCAGCCCTGCTGGGTCCAAGGCATGGCACTGAGCCAGGGCTCAGCTTTGTGCTCCCAAGGAACAGCCATGGCCCTCCACGGCCACGGGACTGCGGAAGGAGTGAAGTGTCAGTTCCTGTGCCTGAGAAAAGGCATGAATGAACCCCAGCTGAATTGGCCTTCACAAAAACCTGTGAATCAAGCTGTGACTTCTCTGTGGAAAGGGCTGTTTGTGTGATAGGAGACATCACTTCTCTGGACAGCTGGGTGGGATCCTGGGGCAAGGATGGAGGCACTGCACACACCTCTGCCAGTGCTGCTGCATCCAGACCCCAGTGGCCCTTGGCCGTGGGGTTATTTCTGAGACCAGCAGAAAACTTTAGCTTATTGCTAGGCAGCAAAAGGAGATTGAAGGTAATGCTATGCTGGTCCTACCTTATATTTCCTGCACTATCTGTCCTTTCTTTTCTCCTGTCTTCCTTGCTTTCAGCATGTACCCACTGGAAGTAACATCAGTTAGCATCGTATTCAGTGGCCACAGAAGCTCCCCTGGCAGCAGGGCAGTGGCTCTGCACCAGCCCTGGCATGTGCCACCATCTGCTCAGGGAAAGGGTTGGGGATGTGTAGAAAGCTGAGGTTACCCAGGGCTGGGTGACAGGACATGGAGAAAAGCTGTATGTTCTTATTGGAGAGAGAAGTGAAAGATGCTCATGGTAGGAAGGGAGGAACTTAAGCAGTGGTGTTGACAGTGTAGAAACGTGGTCTGCAAATGAGAGTGGTAAATCAAGCCTCGTTAGTGTTGCTGCTGAAAACACCACTTTGTCAGCCTGAATGCATCTCTACGAGGGTGTCAGATGCATGGAGAAGGTCAGAGCTGCCTCTGTGCACTGAGGAAATATCTGTGTCCCTCCTTCACAGGCTCTGGGCCAACTGCCTGGCCTGTGATGGACCTGATTGGGCATCTGAGTCCTGGGTTCAGTGGCACTGGCCTCACAAGGGCCTATTTAGCTGCCTGACTTCTCTCCAAATGGCTCTTTGCTCACTGCCTGTGCTTGCATTCACCATTATCTCTACATTGTAGCATCATGCTACAATGAAGAGGCTACTGTGTGTAAATCCTAGGGAATGAATAAATTTCTGTGTTTTCTGTTGTGGGACAGGAGGAGAAAGAGGTCAGTTGCAGATTTGGTCCACCCTTGCTTCACCAAAACTCATCATGCTCTCAAAGTTGGTCCCTGTGCTATATCAGTGGCTGTTTGAACATCCCTGGGGAAGGCACCAAGATTTACCATTGCAGAGAAATTCAGAAATGTTTGTCCATGTTTGGCTGTGGTGATTAATGACATCATGGTGACATCCATTTCAGAAAGGGCCATGACTGGAGCTCAGCAGTGCTGCTGCTGTGATGGGAGATCCATCTGGCTTTGCAGAGCTGACAGTCTCTAACAGTGAAGCCAGCTAATGGGTGGTGGTGTTGGAGAGAGGACAAAAGTTGAAGGCAAAGATTTCAAGAGGCGAAAGCACCTTCTCCATGTCCTGCACAAAGCAGCAAGCAGGGCTGGGATAATAAAGTTGATGGCCTTGTTCAAAGTCCTGGGTGAAAATATCAAAGGCAAAACCTATCCTGTTCCCAGAGAGGTTGTGGGTGTCCCATCCCTTGAAGTGTTCAAGGCCAGGCTGGATGGGGCCCTAAGCCACCTGGTCTGGTGGGTGGCATCCCTGCCCAAGGCAGGGGGGTTGGAACAAGGTGGTGTTTAAGGTCCCTTCCTACACAAAGCATTCCATGATTCCACGCTCCTGTAGGTCGAGGTTCTGGATAATGCCAGTTTCTCCTGAAACCTGTATTTTGTCATAGTTAGTCCTGCTAGAATCAGACAAAGCAGCTACAGAAGGGAACAGCCCTCACTGTAATTAAGGAGATCAGCATCTGACACTAATCCAGGGGAAATCAGTCCAGGCTGCAGCAGGTAACAGGAGCTGGGGATGATGGGTTTGCCTGCACCTTCTCCCTGAAAAGGTCACTTTCACTTGTCATCCCTTTTTCTTTCCTCTGTGTATCAGGTCTTGCAAAAGAAGGCATTGAGTACTTTTAATTTGAGGCAGCATTACAGTTCAAAATGTACTTAATCTTTATTTTGCACTGTTTAGAGTGGCTTGAGCAAAGGATTACAGCTAAAAGGAATTTTTTTTCAAGAGAACAGTCCTGGTGCAACTCTACTAATAATTTGATCATTTGAGCATTTTTAAGATCTGAAAATGACAGCCTGCCTTTTCCACATTATAAAAGGGATGTCTTAAAGGTGACAAGCAACACATTCAAGGGGAATACCATTGTTTGGTTTTAACTCCTCTGGCCTGATATTTAAAGGATCCAGTAGAGAAGTGGGACGTTTCATCATCTTAAAAACAATGCAGTAGACTTTAAAAATCCACAGAATTAATTACTGCAGTGAAAAAAATCATCATCATCAACCTATAACTGGGTCATTCACCAGTTACAGGAATAAAAGAATTGCAAGGCAGAGCTCACCCCATGTATTAAACTCATCAGGATTGTTTGATTAATGTGTTGCTGCCATTCCCCTTACTGGCACACAACAGAAGTTGCTGTAGATGGCCCAGCAAAATGTTTTCATGTTTTTTAGAGTCATGGGAACTTTTTGTTTAAACTACACAATGGAACAGCTGCTCTGTACAAAATGCAGCATCTCATCCAGGCACAGCCTTGGAAAGCCAGTTTTTCTTTGGCTGTAAAGGCCAGCCAGTCATTCCATAACTTGAGAGGTGCTGATGTGCTACCAGTGTGCAGGATCTCAAACTGCAAGACCAAGTGGAGAGGAGAGAATTTGGGAAGCTGAGGGCAGGGATGCAATTTTCCTGCACAATTTTCTGGTGTGAGTGAGCAGGACTCCTCAGCCAGCAGATATGTGCTTCCAAACCACTCTTATTGACAAAGGCATTTAAAACCTGAATTCAGTAGGAGGGCAGAAGGCTGAAAATAGCAATCAGGAATATTTAGTCAAGCACAAAAAGTGATTGATAAGCAGCTAAAGTAAGGGAATACCTTATGGAGCAGGGTATGAGGTGACCAGGTTAAACTGCTTTGTTCATCGTGGTGACTCTGTATCCCTTTGGTTCAGATTCGTTATTGTATCTCCATGTAAAATCCCCTGCAAATAATATAGGCAACAACATCTTGTGAAACTGCTGGTCTACCTGCCATAAAAGACCTCAGCCATGGCCTGGAAAGGTAAATATTATTGTAATGATTTTTTTTCTCCAATTCCAAATCCTTTTCCTAAAGGATGTCAGGGTAGTAGCCAGCTGTAGCACTTTCAACATAGCAGAGGTAGAGAGATCTCTGTAGAAAGTGTCCTCAGAGCTGAAATTCAGATCTGCTTTTCCACTTGGTGTAATTGAGATGTGAGCTTGTAGCATCCTCCAGTTAAAATCCTGTTAAACCCCTCTGAGACTCACAAGTGTGAGTTGCTGTTGACTGCTGGCCACCAGTGACACAAGCACTGCAGCTCAGCAGTCCCTTGGGCCTTCAGCAAAGCATCCTGCAATGGAAATTCTGTACAGAGTGAACAAGAACAGTCAATAATAAAGAAATCAATACCCCCAGTGCCTGCATTTGGGCTTGAAAGCACTGCTTGGGATGGTTTTCCACATCAGAGCTCTGTTTTTCTGGCACAGGCTGAAATCTGCTTTTCTGTCCAGGCAGCTTAGTTAGCAGGGAAATGGGAGCAGCTTTTTTCCCCTGTGCTTTCATGTCTAGGTATTTTACAGGTAATTCTTGTGTTGGAAATCCAAGGTTGCATGGTTCAATCCATAAGAACAGAAGGGAAAACCCAACGTGCCTTCGGTTCCTCCAGGGCAAGTAAAGGCCCTTGTTTTAGGAGATGGCATGATTAGCTGGCTGGGAGAGCTTTTATCTGAACAGGCCAGAGCAGATTTTGTTCTGCAAAGCTGAAATGGGGCCTCTGGAGAGGAAGATAAAACTCTGTATGCTTAGACAGGGAGCTGCCAGAGGATTTTCTGGCTGGGGGCTCTCATCTTTCAACACATCCTCACCCAGGAGAGGTAACCAGGAGACCAAGGACCACACAAGCTAAGGTTATTACTGATCCCTTTCAGTTCTGGATAAGGCTGGGCAGCTTGCTCTGCTGTGACTGCTTTAATTGATTCTCTGTAAGGTCCCTAGATTTTGTGCCTTCCCTGTAGGGCCAAGCTCATTGAAAAATCCACACAAACCAAAACAAATCTTTCATCCCTTGCCTGGACCTTCCCTCTCTTGCATACCCCCAGGTGGTGTTGATGGTGGAACCTTTCCTCCCAGCATGAATCCCTCACTCCAGGCAGACTCTCTGTGACTCAGTGTGAGTTTCCCAGGCTCAGAACTGAGCCAGGACAGGACGATGCAGTGACAATAGAAGCCATAACCTGTTTATTTTAGCCACTATTTAGATTGTGATGAGGTGGGAGCTGCCGTAAGCCAAGGCTCCCATTTCTCAAGGTGGTGGCATTGCTCCAGGGTGTGGCTGGTGCTGGTGGAAGCCTCAGAGTTGATGTTAGAGGAGAAGGACACGTAGAGCATCACGTAAACCCCTGGCTGTGTGTGCAGACATGGTGAGGATGTTGTAGATTAACCAGACTGACATATCCTCATAGGAAGCAATGGGCCTGGCACTCTTTCCTCCGGGCAGATAAAGGAGCAGATAAAGACATTGTGCCAGACCTCTGTTAGAGGAAGGGCTTTCAGGCTGGCAAAGTCATTGAAATATATCAGATTGAAACACTTGTTCTCTTTCCCATTCCACAGCAATTCAGAACAGCCTTACTTTGAGTGCCATTACTGGAATTACTGGGGAGAGTTCATGCACGTGTTGCTCACACCATTTTCCTGTTTGTGCCTGGAGAGAGAGGATTGAAAGTTAAGAACCTTCTGCAGTCCCATTACTGTGCCTGAGAGTTTCTTAGTGTAAGGCAATATTTGTTTCAATGCAATGATAAGTAAAGAAGCTACGTTTTTCCCAATTCTCTTTTTTTTGGTCTAAGTTTAACCTCTTTTTTTTGTTGTTGTTGTTAATTCTATTTCATTAGTTTTACTAATGAAAAAGCTTTTTTTTTAAAAAAAAGGAAACAAATTTGAACTCAGAAGGAAAGCACAGATTTCACACACAGACACCCTATTTTTTCATTCTAATTTTTGACATTTTGATTCTTGCCAAGCACCTCTAAACATGGTCCAGCTCTCCAGGGTATTGCTTTGCCTACAGAGGCTGAGGGCCGCTGCCCTTGTTCATCATTAACAGCAATTGGGACATTGCACACCACTCAGCTCTTGTCAATTCGACACCACACTCACCACCTGCCCCAGCAGAAGCAGCAAGAGGAAAACTATAATAAGGGGACAAAAGAAAGATGTATGCAGGAGCAGTAAAGAATGTGTAGGACTATGACAGTCATGCAGATCTTGCAGTGTAAATGCTGCCTGCCCTCGGGGTAGCTGCAGTGGGAAAAGCAGCTCTGGAATACAGGGTGGGTTGCTCCAGAGGCAAAGCCAGTGAAGGGCAGTACTGAAGCCCCTGTGGTGTTGCCCCTCTCCTTCAGGAAGAGGGCTCTATGTGAGCAGTCACTTTAGGACACCCCTCTCTGACCTTCCTCACAGCCCTGTTTATCTCCTCTCTAAACATTCCCTCTGTCACCAAGTGTATGTTTGATGATGGTCCAAGGTTCACATCCGCTCTCGTGTTTAACCTTCGCTGAGCTCATTACGTGTGCACCAGGCTCCAGGCACGTAGGCCAGCTCCTCTTCTCTTTACTGGGTGACTGATTAGCAGCAGCAGGACAGCCCAGCAAGGAAGGGGCAGCTCTCAGTGCCAAGGAATTGACAGGGTTTGTTTTTGCACCTTGCACCACGCACTGGAGGCTTGGTGGGGTGCAGTGAGTGCTGCTCTTTCCATAGGCTGATGGAGAGAATAAAATGCTCTGCAGCTGATAGAAAACATTTTCAAGGTGTTGTTGTGAGGCATGGTCCTGTATTTTATCTTGTGGAACGGCCCAGCTTTGCCAATCTCATGGAAGTGAAAGGTTGGCAGAGTCCCTTGTGTTCCTTGGGTGGGTTTTATGGACACCAAAACCAGAAGGATTTTTCCCAGAGTTTCTAGATCTGTGTGTCTTTAGTGCCCACTGAAACCTTGGGAAGTGGAATTTTGCACATAGGTTTCCAACTCTCTCTCTCTCCATGTTTTACATGGATATTTTACTTTGTGTTAATAGTTCTAAGACACCATATTTTGTACTAATGAGCTCCAATCCTTATTATAAGGAGTAGAACGGAACTGCATAAAGTGCCAAAGGAATAATTATTCTCACACTTGAGCAGCAGACTGACAGGGCCAAGTCCTGCTCAACCTAACAAGCTCCTGGAGCAGGAAGTGTTCTAGTGTGTTACTGAGAGAAGCTGAGCTCCAAGAGGTAGAGAGTATTTCTGAGCTTCCCAGAGACTGACACCTACTTGAAATGAAAACCAGAGGGAAACAGGAAAACATTAGCAAATCTAAGTGTGTTCTTCACTTGGGATAGCTTCTGCCTTCAGGGACAGATGCATTTTGGGCACCAGTTTTGTGCAGTATAATCCTTGTTTTCTCAACAATTGGTAAAGAAAATAAAGTTAAGACTGCAGTTAAGCAGAGGAAACCTCACCTGGCCCAGACAGAAAAATACAATTTTTGCTGTTAGCACCTCACACTGTGAATATTTGATTTGGCTAATAAACACAGAGAAGTTGTTAAATTATTTACTTGCTCTGTGTACTGAGCATTTGTTGCTAAGCTGCTCAGTATTTAAACACCCAACTCTCCAGCACACAGCTCTGCTGAGCCAGAATGTGGAGGCTCCATATGCAGTGTGTCCCACTGACCTTTTTGGGGAAAGGTGGCACTGGGTGTGCCAAACATCCCAGCAGCAAGGATGCCTCATGGATGGCCAGCTGTGCTCTGTGGATGGCCACTGTGAGCCCTCAGTGCACATGGGCCATTGCTGGGTTTGGCTGAACAGCATTGCCCAGGGACTGCCAGTGCCACTGGGATTGTGCTGGCTCCAGGATGCACAGGGTGCCTTTGGGGAGGCAATTTATTATGTTTGTAATAGAATTTTGGCTTTTTTTATTATGTTTTTGCAAATAGTGTTAGACTGCCAGTACATTGCCAGGCTTTACCCATGGATCTTAATAGCAACATGTGGGCAAGAGAAAACTGTTTTTAAATATATTTGTCCTAAGAAGAACCAAGCAAGCGAAAAAAAAAAATCCAGCCAGTCATCATCTGTGGTTTTAAGAGAACACAAGGTGTGAGTTTCTTGAGCAAAGCTCTTGGGTTTTGGTGAACCTGGGGTTTTTGCATTGACTTGACTCCAGTTTGTGGAGCCATGTCCTGACAGGGTGGCCCAAGAGCTGGGTATGGGATCCTGGCTGCCCTGAATCACTGTCCCCAGTACAAGTTATTGTATTGCTAGGGACTGTTGCAGTGTTTTCACCCTCTCAGTGTTCCTGCATAACCAGAGGTGTCTCTTGAGGCTCCACAGCAGTGGGATTTTCCAAAATAATCACTCAATATATACACAAATAGTCAGGAACAAACTTCCCCCTACCCCAGGCTATGCCTGGGCATGACTTTGCTGTGCAGTTTCTCAGGCAGGGCCATTATCACTTTGAAATCTTTTCTGCTTTAAGGGCTGAAGTAAAGAGCTGCACACGGTTGGTTGGCAGCATGGATTTCCTGGTCCTTAACCTGGGGCTTGCACTGCCTGTGCTCCACAGCTGTTTACTGACACTTTCCCTGGTTGATGGTGGTCACAGCCCCAGGGGGTTCTCACAGCACTGCTGGAAAAGCAGCAGCAGGACAGAGGTGACACCTTCACCAGGAGCTGAATTCCTCCCTGCAGTGCCAGGGGCCATCTGGTGTCCTGTGTGTCCACATGGATGGATGGATGATGCACTTCTGCTCCGAGCTGCTGCCTACACTCCAGTGCCAGCCTGGGAACCAGACTGGCCCCAGTGGTGTAGGCTCCACCTCCAGGGCAAAATTCTCACAGCTGAAGGGGCTACCTGTGTCAGCAGCCAGAATCTATCCATGGAAATCTGTAATCTGCAGTTCTTGAGTTCATTGTGGCTGGAGAAACAGGCTCCCTAAATGGTTGGTTTGGTGGATGGAGCTTAAAGCATTATTTTAGCTTTTTTCACCCTTTCTAGTCATACACCTGGCAGCTGTAGGACACCTGGGAATGTGCAATGACCAACTGTGCATACAGGAATCCATGGTGTGCCTCAAGGGTTGGATTTATTGAATAAAAGGTAGAAGATTTAAATAACCTTTACTCTTTGTATTTAAGAGTGGGAAGGGTTTGGTTTGGTTTTTAAGTTCTGTGCCCCTACAGGATGTTTTTTCCCCCCAGTAAGGACTTGCTAGTGAGTTGAATTATGTTCCCAGATTCCAAATCAAACTATTTGTTGATGTCATGAAAATTATTCTTTAAGCTATGTGAAACCCTCAAAAATGTAACTAATTTCCTCAGTTCACTCAACACCCATCACTCAGTAAGCTGGGGCTGGAAACAGAGTGGCAAACCAGCTTGGGACTATTTTTGCTTTTCATATGAATGTTCTGTTTGAATGTTTTTTGGGTTGGGTTCTTGGGAGGGGGTTTTACCATTTCTGTAGCCTTCTTTTATCTTTTTGTGATCATTCCAGCAGTGATGTCTCTGCTACATGATTTTCTCACAGCAAATGAAATACGTTTGTGCAGATTTTCTCTGAACACCAGCTCCGTGTCGCATGTTCCCTGCGATGCCTTGCAAGCTGTGAGTGCAGAGCCACCAAAACAGGGAATACAGGGAGTATTGGGGCTTTTAAAATTGTTCAATATGGAACAAATTTCTAAATTTGACCATGAGCTATCTGAAATTCTCTATTTGCAAAGCATTCCTTGAAATAGGCTTGTACAAAGCAGTGACATTTCAAGGAACAAATTCATTTAAAGACTTGGTGAGATACATTTGAGCACTCCACAGGAGGAACACGACTCATTGGTTGTTTCCTGGTAGAAAGTCATTCTTGTTTTAGTTATTGTGGTGTCTCACTCCTTTGTACAGGAATATTTAATACCAGTTTCAGTCCCTCAGTAGTGTATATAGAGCATAATTTTATACCACTTTGAGATAAATACGTCTGTGTGCCTTTTTAACAAGGGCCTCCAGGAAATACTGATTATGGATTATATTTTCCTTTCCACCTGGGAGATGCATGTCAGTGGTTGGGTTCAGATTTACAATAAAAATTTTGTGATACTAGAAGGCATCTGATCTGCCTGGCATCATCAGTAGTGTCTCAAGGTCAAGGTATCCTCACCTGGTTCTTTCTCTCCCAACTTTATCCTCAAGGTTTTTTCACATGCACCCTCAGAAGGAAATGTGTTTATGTATCCCATGTCTGCCAAAGACAACTGTCATCAGCACCACGTTAATATTTCATAAGCAAACAGAATTGGCAGAGATGGTTCTGCAAGCCGTGGTGGCTCCTTGGTGGAATTTTTCAGGTTCTTTGCCTAACCTAAGCTTTGCCTAAAGTAGTAATCCTCAAAAGAACTTGGGAGGAATTTTAGTGTGCAAAAACTGGAAGAGAAGTGACCATCTCATGGCAGGATTTGCTTTTCCTCTTTGGCCTTTGGGTCACTCTGTGCTCCCTTTGGGATTTAAATGTGCTCCCAGAGAGACACACTTTGGAAGCATCACACTTCACTGTTCCTTCTATGCATTATTAAGCTGCAAAAAGAGCTTTGCAGCTTTTGCTTTTGAAATATGTGCTCATTAGCTGTAATTAAATCTTTAAATTCTCCTTCAGGCTTGGTGCACAAGCGCCACTTATACCCAAAGTTTTTCTTCTGATTCTTTTTTATATCTTTTATTAGTTTTACTCTTCACTAATTACTGAATGCAATGATGTTTCCAAAGCAGCCAAAAATAAAAGTATTTACTGTTCAGCGAGGTATGTGTTAATCTGGCAAACTATTATATTGGCTACAAAGTCTCTTATTTAATATGAATCACTCTGTAAAGTGCCTCAACAGCACAGCTTCTTATTCATTATTGCTTAATTTCATGATATCTGAGATGTGGGATTTCAGTTAACGGGTAATTGAGATCATAAATCAAAATATTTTCAATGAGATTACATGAAACACAAGATGTTCAGGTTTGGAGCATGGAATTCCTGTCATCTTTCAGCAAGGATGGGTGAGGTCTGCAGGCACATCCCTCTTCCTGCCTCAGGTCCAACACAGGATCACTGGAGAGGGGGCAAGCTTTTGGTGTGCTGTCCAGTTTCTGTCTGATGCACCTGCCTTGCCTCTGCTGGTGTAGAATTCCCAAGTGATGTCTCTCTGCTGTGTTGGATGGGAGACTTTCTTGTCCCCAGTTCACCAGCAGGAGCTTGAGGCCAGTCACAGCACAGTCTCTGGCAGTATGCAGTGGTACAAAGTACAGCACTTGGCTATGTTATCAGGTTCTGTGCTAACTTGCCAAAAACATCCTCCAAGGGTCCTCAGGGTTGCACAGGAAATCTGGGAAGGAGTAGAGATGTCAGACAGGTTGTCTCAACCACTGACCCATCCTTCTTACTCCTTCCCCTGGAAGACAATGAAAATCAGCTTGCACAGGATGACTAATTCCTTCTAACAATTCTAATTATCACTTTTGTTAAGAACTCACAGACGCTACAGCAGTGACTGGCAGAGCAAGGATTTTAGAAGAGACAACTTAAAAGACATACTGACAGACATCTTCATTCTCTGTTCCCCACTTGGCCCTACTGACCTCCATGAGCCTTAGATCGATTGTATCACCAGTTTTCTAACAAAAAATTACCTGTTTGATTTCTTCTTTTGAAAAACTGTGTGAGCAAGCTTCCCTTAAAAATCACAAGAGCAGCAGTCCTCTTCATGGGGAAATAAGATGTTGTAAAACAAGAATGTCCACTTCTAAATTTTTCTGTTGGAGATGAAAACCTGCAGGGTAATTGATATACTTTTAAAGGCAAGGTATTTTGGGGGCAGAATTACTTTTGTTTCTTTTCTTGGCTCACTTTTAGAAGTCTTGAACATAGTGGCTTCATGTGGAAATGCTGAAGCAGCACTTGGCAGCATAGCAGCAGCAGCCCATATCTCCTCCAGTGTGTTTGAGGCTGCCAGCAAGGCCTGGATTACTGCTGGCCTCATCTTACCAGGCAGAATTACTGCTTTTTATAAGGTCAAATGTGTAGCTTCTTCCTCCTAGAAAGGCTGAGGAAGGACAATGAATGATTCATTGCAGGCACTCCAGCAGCACACAGACCCCTCGTGTGGGAATACACCAGTACACAGATTTCCTGTTCATACAGGCCAAGTTATGTAGAAAATGCCTTTGCTCCATCACCAGGGTACAGAATGGGCTGTTTGTGACCAGCTTTCTCTGGGTTTTTTTCCTATTCTTTTTCCCTCTGCCTCTTGCAGGGTGTTGTTTGACAAGTTCCCCACTTGAGGAGTTGAGCTCGGAGATTCAACCACATCATGGTTGAATCATGGACCACATGGATTTAGAGCACCTGAAGCATGTAACCCACATTGTGGCTGTTACAGAACCCCCTGTGACTTTGTCCAAGAGCCTCCAAGTTGCTCCATATATCCAGATACTCTAATTAGGCAAATACACTCTCACTGCTAACTCCATTTACTGACCCCATTCTCTGCGCTCTGTGGACAAAAAAGCAGGAGAGAAAGGCTATGGGATGGGAAAAGGAAAGCCCTGGTGGATCAGAGTTTTTCAGAGAGAAGAGTGCCTTGGGCAAATGTTTTCTCATGATCATTCAGATCCACAGATCCTCATACCTCTCCTATGGGATGGGACCAGCACATTATTTTAGGGAACACAGTCACTTTTCTGAGAGCTGAAAAAGTTGCTTGAAGCCTTCAAAGCACTAGTGCTCTGGTGCCAAAGTAATTTTGTGGATCCAGATATGAGTGGTTTTCTCCAGGCTGTGACCAACTGGAGGCATAGTTTGCAATTTAGTGCAGGGCTCCTCAGTCCATGGGTGCCTGTGGTTCTGCCCCAGCATCCAAACCATCTTCATCTTCTGGCTGTAGTAAAAAATTAGAAAATGCCATTTTCATTTCTGAAAGCTTCCAGGCTGCCTTGTAGCTCTTTTATTTTTGGTCAGTGTTAGCTAAAGGCCTTGCTAAGAAGTTCCCCCACAGGTAAGGGTGGGCAAAGGGTTTAGGCAGCATAGTTTAGGTGCCTCATCACCTGCCTGGATCACAAGACCCAAGAAGTTTCACTGCTTGAGCTCTCACTTCATCCCTATTCTGCCCTTTTAGGTGAGTTTTTCTCTTTCTATGGTTAAAATAGTTCTTACTATCATGATTTGCTCAAGGTGTAGAAATAGACCAAAAATGCATTCCCCAACTGCACTGAAAAACGTTCATGTCTCATGTCATTATTTTTTAACCAGGTCTGCATTAAAAGTTTTATGAGTTGCTCCAGTTTCGGAAGGTTTCCCGTAAATGAACTTTCCACCACTCTGTGACAGCAGTGTGTTGCCAACACATGGATAATATGGAAAATGAAAGAGGAAAAAAAAGCCATTTCCCCCGCCTTTCCTCCATCTGTTACAATACGGGACTGTGGCAGGAAACGAGGTTTTGCAGTTTTATGTGAGCAGAAGTGTGTTGTGTGGTTTTTTGGTTTTTTTGTTGTTTTTTTTTTTTAGAGCTGTGGAGTGTGTCATTTCAGAGCTCTCTCCAGCAATCTGGAAGCAACCAACTTGAGGCATGGAAAAGACATTATGTAATTGCAAAAGACAGAAAAGCCTCCCAATGCTGAGGCCTTGTGGCAGAAGCCAGTCTCTGACCTCACCCTCCTCAGGATCTCTGGAGAACACTGTGTTCCTCTGGCCTCTCGCAAAAAATAGCCTCTGCCAGATTTCAGCAAACAATTCCGGCATTTCCTTCCCCTGCCTCTGGTCTGTGGGTGTTTTGGAGTCTCTCGCATGTGTGGGCAGGGATTCATTAGCTAAAATAAAAACGGGACTACCAGAGCTGCAGCGGAGAAAAAGAAAGTTAAGGGAGGGGGGAAATGCAAGCAAGTGTAATAAACCTGTGGCCTCTCAGCCTGTCTGGACTCGGTTCCAGTTTTGGAATTAATCAAGAGCAAGGCAGAAATAGAGGGGGGTCTCCTGGGCCCTGTTGTCTCCCCTCCCATGCTCGGCCGTGGTCCCTGGTGCCCCGCCTGAGCCTTTGCAGCTCCTGCAGGCAAAGCTGAGCACAGGCCCCGTGTTTGAAAGATCAAGGTCTTTGTTCTTTTTTAGCTTTTCCCAGTATAATCCCTACAGAGATATAATCATTCGGCGTTGTTTTCCCTCTGAATTCTCTTTAATTTCCTGCCTGTGGTTTTGGGGGTTTTGTGAGGTTTTATGGTTGTTGGAGAAATTTTGCTGTTTGCAGTGGCTGTCCTACATGCTCTAAAAACTTTTATTCTAAGAAAAGCCTTTGTATGTCCTAATTTAAACTGCTGGCTCATCATTATTGCCACTGCAATGCTCCTAAGGGAGCCCAGATAAATATCCCTCCCCATGGGCATCCTGCCTTCACACTGGCCCTGGGTCTCTGGGGCAGGAGAACCCCATTCCTCTTCAGGCCATGGACTGGAGACCTTAAATCCCACTGCTGGTGTATCCAAGGGGAAGGGAAAGCTACTCTGTTTCCCAAGCAGAGAAGCCAGCCATGTTGCCCTAGACTTTCCTACAAATGTACTGGGGTTTGGCTGGTGTCTGCCAGCTGGAGCTCAGGACCTTCTTTACAAGCTTCTGCTTCCTGCAGACCAGCTGCCAGGGGAGCCAGCGATAAGCTTTCAATTGCTGCCTCGTTTATTTAAGATCTTTGAACCTCAGAAGGCTCCCAGAAGCAAACAGAAGCTTTGGTTGGCCTTGCAGGGAACCTTACATCTGCCTACTTGGGCTCTGCAGCCATTCTTGTACCATTAAGAAACATTTGTGTTGCATGTTCCTCAGCTGAGCAATTTGGCTGTTGTGGTGCAGGGAAAGCTGTCTGTGCCTGTCAGCAGTGATGCTTTTCTTGCTTGTAAAGCTCAAAGCATTAAGGAACAGGTTAGGGCTGGGCATTCACAGGGGTCTGAAACTTGGTCAGCATGCCACGTTGTGTGTCATGGTTCTGTGAACTGATCTGTGCTGATCAGAGCTGATCAGAGCTCCCTGGCACCTGCCTGCTGCTGCTGCAAGGTGATCTGAGTGCTGGCCCTGCCCCTTGGCTCCCTACACAGAGAACCTGCTGCTTGTCCACTGCTTTTCCTTTTCCCCAGTAAGACAAACCCTAAATCACTGATGAGTCCTGCACCTAAATGACTCTGCAGCTCCTCCACCAAGAGACCCAGGCTGCAACAACCCAGAGTCATTGGAGGGGGTAATTCCTGTTCCCTTGTCCTTTGCCAGCAGCAGCAGAGTGTGCAGAAGCCCTGTGGTCTGGTGGATTGAACATGAAACCCTGGGAGCCTGCTTTCTAAGCCCTGTGGTGCTGCTGTCTCACTGCCTTGGTTCTGGGAAAATGTCTGACACCTTGATGCTGTGGGTTTGTCCCTTCACTGCACCAGAATAATCCTAAATCAATTAATATTTTGTGTATTAATGTATTTATAATGTTAAATAATATAATATCATGAATAAATAGAAATAACTAAAGATAAATGATAAATAAGCTGTTTGCCTCCCTTGAAAACAGCCCAGAAATGTGACAGACCCCTGTAACCCTGTGGAGAATGAAGTGGGAACAGGCAGGGAACTAACAGTGACAAAGATGTTGACAGTCACCAGGATCCTTCAGGGCACTTTGAAAAACCTCTGCTAAAATTTGGTAGAAACTGAGTGATGAATGGATAGACAGGATGAGCTGTCTCAGAGGGTCAATGTTGGCTGCCCAGTCCCAGCTGCCTTCTTGTGGTGGTTTGTTTTGGTTGGAGGAGCCAACCTTGCTTGGTGGGGTGATTGCTATGAGCTTTTGAGTGTCTTGAGGAATGTCCATGATGTTTGCCAGGGTGAAGAGCTGGGGAAGGGGTCAAGCATCTCCAAAGCTTATGGAAAGGTAGCTGGGGAAGCAGAAGAAACCCAGCTAGGAGAGGGGACAGCAAGAGCTGTACTTGGTCTTCAGGTACAGGATGGGAAGGACGTGAACAATTCCTGCTGACAGCAAGGCTGTTGATTTCCTGGGGAGCTGCTTCTAGGACTGCTGAGGCTGACAAGTCTAGAAGGCTCATACAGACATCAGAGAGCACTTATGAACCTTATCTCAACGTGGCTATGCTTTGCTGGGGTTTCCACTGGGGAGATGTCAGCTCTGTACACCTAACTCCTCCTCTGAGGATCCCAATCCCTTCTTAAACACCTGCCTGATTTCTCAGGTAATTTTCCATTTGCACAAAGTAATTTGATTTTGGAGAGAGGGCACAGCAACCACTGACAAAAGGCTATTAGCTGTTCCCTCCTGACAAATAACACAGTGTGAAAGGAGCCTTGAAATTCCAGCCCTGAGCCCTTGCTCTCAGTGCAGCCAGCAGTGGGGTTTAAGCCATATCCCCAAGGAGACACCAGTGCAAGCAGCACATCTTCCCCTCTTGAAGGGGATTTGCCTTGTTGCTTGATAATGTTCCTCATGGTAATTTGCCAGCAATTACTTCAGAGCTTTTCTCCTTCTGTAAACAGCCTGTCAGCTTCAGATTTGTCATTCAGCTCTGGGCTGAAGTGTGGGTCCACACAATCCCTAAGGCACCTGATTTAGGGAGAATGGAGCCTGACTCTGGGGTGCATTTTCTGATGGACTGAGTTACCTGTGTGGCTCAAACCCATAATCATACTTGAATGCTGCAAATGAGCACTACGTGGCACAGAGGTGGCATCAGCACCTGGTGATCAATGTGGGCTCTGCTCCATCCCCAGAGTGGGATATTTCTGGGGGGCAACCAGTGCCATTCCTTCCCAATGGAGTTGATTCAGTAGCTCTTCAGCTTGTTCTGTCTCCATTTCCCTAAATGCTGTCAGTAATTTAGCTTTTACTCTAGGGAGTGAGATTTCATGTAGCTGGTGGATGTCTTGGTGTTACCAGGGAAGGAGAGGTAGGGCAGTTGTAAAACCGAGTTTTTCCTGCTCTGCAATATTTTATTTCCCAGTGCTTTTTTTGTCTCACTCTCCCTGGAAATGAGATGTAGCTCTGACCGTGCTCTCCACCATTCTCTATATTCACCCAGACACTGCAAAAAGTCATTTTGCTTTGGTACTTCAGCATTTGTCCTTCCTCTGTGCCTTTTTGAAATTGGGACTGCAACACTATCAAAAGTGCCCAATTAGCATCTCTTAGGGTGGCTTTGAACTAAGGGCAAGACTGTAGCCAGCTCCTGGTCCAGGCTCAGAGTGGCAGAATTATGGGTCCCTGGATGTTTGGGGTTTTTACCTGTGTTTCACCAACTCTGCAGTCTGTTTCATGTGTTCTGGTTCATTCGCTGAAAACAGACTTTGGTATTGAAAGAAAAACACAAAAAGCCTCTCACATGGAAAACAGGAGTGTAAAATACTCAGTGGAAAGTAAAACCCTACTTTCTTTCCTTCCTTCTTATCTGTATCCAGCCCAGTCCTTCAATGTCTCTCATACCTAGCACAGCCAAAGGGGAGTGGTTAATAGAATTTCTTGCTTCTGGATCACCAGTTAACAGTGAACAGAAGATGGTCTGGTTTGGGAGGAACAAGCCTAAAGCATTCTAGCTCAGATAAAAAAATGGACTATTGTTTTAAGTTAGACTATTTGAAAGGGTTGAAACTACTCAAAATAATTTGCTTCTTTCAACAAGCAGTACTTTATGGTGAAAAGATCGTAACTTAGGTGTCTTATCTTTTTATCACCAGTAGGTTTTTAATATATTACCATTTATATCTGGACTGGAAAAGTTAATTGCTATGCCTTTTCTCTCCAAATTAACATAAATTAATTACTTTTCCCAGAAATGACTGTGGAGAGAATAAAAATGCCTTTCAGTAACCGGTCAGACTTGGACAAAAATCTAAAAGTGCATGTTGCTTTAAACACAGAGAGAAGAGACAAAGCAGGGCCCAGTATTAGATGCCAAACAATAAAGCCTTTAACATGTCTTTGGGATTTTGAGGGGACTGTACTGCTGACCTCTCATTCCTGCATATTTTCCATTGGCAGCATGGCAGCTTTTTCCCTCTCTCTGCTCCTAGAAACTCATCCCATGAAACAGCAACAGGAGACCAAAGAAAAAGCACGCTCTGAACTGATGCTTCTGCATGGGAGGGTGGTTGAAACTCTAAGCTGGTGCTCCTGGGGGTGAAAATGGTCCAAGGCCCGTCAAGGCTCCTGATCTGGCTGGGCCAGCTGGAAACATTGCTGCCACTCACCAGGAGTAATGTCTACAGCTCTCATGGCAGAGGGGTTGTCATGACCCTGACATCCCTGTCTCCTTCCCTGCATGGGCTGCTTTGGCCACTTCTACTGGGGCAGCTCTGGCATGGCAATGGCACTAAACACATTGGAAGTTAGAATGGCTTTGCTTGGCCAGTGTTTGTGAAAGAAACCCTCATGCACAGCCTAAATCCCACTGCAGGTCACCAGCTTGCTGCTGCATGTAGCTCCTGAAGGTGTTCAGGCTTCTGGAGAGGTTTTGGTGATGTGTTTCCAATGTGACCACATGATAAGGATGGGTTTGCAGAGTCTCCTTTTCACTCCAGCATGGACAGTGGTCGTCACACCCCACACAGAGCTGCCACTGTGCTGTGTCTGTGTCACACTGAAGGCATCACCCATGGTATGAAGTGCTCAGTGCAGGCAGAGTGAATCTCTGGCCAATGTCCCTGCTCTGGAGCCAGAAGGCTTGGGCAGAACCTCTGTCCCCTGACAGTCACATTGGTTCTGTCTGAGCTTGACCATGACTTGGATACAGAAGCCCTACCCCTGCAGGAGGAGGAGGAGATGTTCAGAGTTGATGAGTGGGGGGTGAGCACCCTCCTTGCAGGGTGGTGTGAGTGCAGTGGCCCTGCTGCTGCAGGCGTGAGGCATGACCAAGAATAATGGTGGCATGGCTGACTTTGTGTATTAACAAAAGGGACACCTGATTAGCAAAATGGTAATTACCTTTGGATCGAGTAAGTGTAATTATTGAGTAATCCACTGGAGCATATAATGAGGTGGGAATATTTTTAGCTTTTGAGTGAGTTCTCTGCAGTTCCCCAGTGCCATACTCCCTGTAAAGAGCACTTAGGCAGCACTGATGGCCTGTAGCTTTTAAGAAATTACTGTGATGCATCTTTAAAACTGGCAGCTTTATTAAAAAGGGAGGTGGGGGGTTGCTATTATCTTAACATAGCTGGGTTAGGAGAGAGGGTGCATTTCAGAAGGGCCCCAGTGTGCAGCAAGGCTTGTGGGCTTGAGAGCTGGAGGAACAGCCAAATGCCAGAGATGCTGAGATTTGTCTGGGCCATTTTGAGCTGAAGGTGCTGCTGTTCTCTGATCTGGGTGGTGGGGCTGGGATCGTCCAGTGCTGACATGGGCCCTGACATGAGCCATACTGTGTGTAGTAAGAGCAGGACAAGGACAAGGACAGGGGCAAGGACAAGGACAAGGACAAAGACAGGTCCAAGTTCTGGAGCATGCTCCAGCACAGAAACCATTTGAGCTGGACCAGCACTTTAGCCCCACTTTTGCTGCTTGGATGACCAGTGAAAAAAGGGAGAGGAAACAGCAAATTTTTTTGCTGGAATAGATTTTAAAAAGCAAACACAAAGGTCCAAGATATCCCACTCATGTTTGCTGCTTGGCCAGAGTATGTTTCCATGTTCAAGCACAATTTCAGAGCAGCTGCCCCTGCTCCTCCTGGTGCAGTACCCCAGAGCACACCAACCTTAGGAAAGCAGAGCCTTTGAGCCTGTGTCAACACAAGCATAGTCTCATTATCCTTTCTTTTAAGACTTCTGCATAACAAATACCAATTAATATTATTTATGAGGGCAAAAGAGAGATGACACTGGCACCTTGACCTGTGTTTGGATGACTTCAAGCTGCAGTTTGTGACTTACGTGATAAACTTGTTCTTTCGCTCCTACTAAACCTTCCTTTGCAAGGTTTTCCCCTCTCCCCACCCCAACTAAGTCTGCACTTCAAAGAATGTTTTTCTTCAAAAATGAGAGCTCTGCCAACCAAGCACTCCCAGTCCTTGTGCCTTTGTGACAGAGTGGGATGCTGATGGGATGGGTGTTTGGATTGTCATTGCAGGGTGATGGAGATGGTTGTTTCATAGAATCAGAATCACAGAATCAAGGAGGTTGAAAAAAACCTTTGAGATTCATGGAGTCTAACCTTTGACCAAACACTACCTTGTCAACCAGACCATGGCACTGAGTGCCATCCCCTCCAGGGATGGTGACTCCACCACCTCCTGGGCAGTTCATTCCAATCTTAACAACCCTTTCTATGAAGAGATTCTTCCTGATATCCAACTTGTTTCCATTGCAAATGCCTGTTTATCAGCAAAAGAGGTATGTAGAGAAGTGAAAAATGCACACTCCCCAAGCACTTAGAAAACACCATTAAAGAAAAAAAAAAAAAAAAGAGAGAGGTAAAAACCACTTAGTTGGATTAATTTCCATATTTGCAGAAATGTCCGTGGGAATGCTTTTTGCAGGATTTGACCAGCTCGTGCTATGAATTAGCTGAGCCCTTCTCCTGCTCCCAGCCTGCAAAGTGCTGCCTCTTTCTCTCTTTTCGAGCGGACATTTCAAAAGGCGGTGTCTTATTCCAGCCCCTCCAAACTGGAGTGGGAATGCAGAGCTCGGAACACCTGCTTCCTGCACCAGCAGCACTGAATGGCTGAGGAGCACACGGCTGCTGAGCCTTTGTTTTGGGCCTTTCTTTTAACTACAAGGAGTAATCGGAGTTGGCTGTTAAATAAATGAGTTTGGTTGGAAGATAAGCCCGGACACCTGAGGTCTGGCATTCCCGGCAGAGCTGGCGAGCTCCAAAGGGCTTTTTCAACAGGCATCGCTGGAAAGTCGCTATTATGTGTGAGCTTTACACTCAAACACCTTTGGACAATGAAGGCACCAGAGGACACTGCTGCTCCCGATTGTCAGCGGCAGAATAAATCCCTGCTTCCTGCAGCGTTTCCCTCCGCTGGCCGTGAGGCCAACGCAGAGTGCAGAGCTTTGCAGAGGCACAAAAGGTCTCTCAATAGAGCAGGGGTCAAACTGCGGGTTCCTCCTCCCAAACGGCCCCTGATCTCTGATGCAGAGCCCTGCACGACCCCTTTCGGAAACGGAGAAAGGGCCACATTGTGTTACTGAAGTGAAGGACGGAGGGAGGGAGGGAGGAGGAGGGAATCCCAGCCCCGCTCCTGAAACAAACTTGGGTTGATATTTTCAGAGCTCCCTACAGCAGAACTTTAGGTCCCCAGCTCCCAGCAGGACTAATGGGAGCTCTCACCTGAGATCTCTCTGCCACTCCTGGCTGTGCACATCTCTCAGAGGGGAATCCAAATATCTGCAGCTGACTGTGGGTTCTGCTGGCTGGGCACCCCAATTGGTCCTCTGTGTGTGTCAGGGGGGATTTAGTGGCCCCAGGGCTGTCAGGAGACCGTGAGGATGGGCTCTGGTACTGAAGGATACCTGCAGTTGCAGTAATTCAGATGGATTGAGCCAGTGTGTGTGCCCTTGAAACTTGAAATAAAGTGCCCTTCAAAACAGGCCTGCAGTCTCAGAGCTGTCCTCACTCAGCACCCTGTGATGACAGGCTGTGTTGTACATTGGGCTCAGGTGGATGTAGCACCTCTGGATGGGGCACAGGGTGCACACAGCAAACTCCTTGCAGCTTAGGTGGCATCTGCATGAAATGGATCTGGAGAACGAAGTATTTTTGCTAAGGCCCTGACGTTCACATTGTACATATTTTGGGGGTTGCTTTGACTATTTCTGGTCAGATCCTGCACCCGTTAGCTGATAGGACATACCTGCACCTGTAAGGAATCCTGTTCTCACAGCCAGAACCCTCTGTGTGGTAAGAGGAAAAGTGCATGAAGTGGAGAAGATCAGGACTTCTCCATCCTACCTACACTTCTGATCCAAATCATGTACTTCTGAGGACACTTCCACAGAACTCTCCACCAGCAGCAGTGCTGAGGGTAGCAGGGAT
The DNA here is from genome assembly GCA_024734555.1 of Trochalopteron elliotii. NCBI lineage: Eukaryota > Metazoa > Chordata > Aves > Passeriformes > Leiothrichidae > Trochalopteron > Trochalopteron elliotii. The sequence continues at coordinate 90,595 of JANPWX010000277.1, read as the reverse complement.
TCTCTGACACCTTGTTCTTGCCAGTGTGTGCTGGGTGGCAGGTCCAGAAGAGCTAATGGGATGTGCAGACCTCCTTCCTGTACCAAAGGACAGGCACTGGGCTGGGTCTGCAGCAGCAGCCAGAGGGGCCCAGGCATGCAGCCCTTACCAAATTTGAGTGTCCAGCAGGCACTTTGTTCCCCTGCATGCTTTCCCCTAGCACGTCAAAAGCCTCTGCTGGTCAATGTGTAAATGGATACAGCATTTTTAGTCTCTTACTCCCTTTTTTACAGTGAATGTTTCCCCCAGAGGTTTCTGAACTCTTTGAATAGTGTAGAAATATGGCCATCCACAAAGTGCCCTTGCTGTCCAAGCCCTGCAAAACGCCTGACTGCATCACCCTGGCACAGCTAGGGTCTTCAGTGCCCTGGATCCTAGCTACTATCACTTCTCCATGTGGTTGAGGAAGCTTTCACACATCACCCCCCTCCTGTTTTTACCCGCAGAAAGGATGGGGCAGCCTGGTTCTGTGAAACCCACCCTGGGGAGCCTGAATTTGGCCCCATCTGTTAAGCACATCGACACAATGATATTTCAGTACGTGTCTTAAAACAATGATTTCCTTCTCTCTTATTGTTCCAAGCCCTTTGGATTCCTTGTGCAGACTAAGGAGTGTCCCTGTAGAGCTGAAACACAGCGGCAGAGCTTCTGGGGTAAATCTGATCCTGTCTCCCCACAGAGCACCGGCAACGGAAGAATAGCACTGTGCTGGCATTGCATGTTTGCTTTGCAGCCAGGAGCCTGGGGAAAGAAAGGATCCAGCTTGTCCATATTGCACGGGCACAGCCACCACCTTTTAAAGGGGGAAAGGAGGGAAGACCCACCAGAAGCTCACTGAAAACCACCACCCATCTACGGCTTTTCTTTCCGAGCGATAAACTCCTCTGATTTCTGCTGTGCAGAAAACAGCAAGGGGGGAATTCTGGTGCCAGCAACACTTTTTGCTGGAAACCAGGATGTTTCTATAATGAGGAAAGAAATGTTCTTGAGTATGAAGTTATCAAACAACTTGACAAATTCAGATGAGCTAAATCACCCAGCGTAAACATCTGTCTGGCCTGCTTTGTGAGCCTGAAGCGAGGGCGGCTTATCCGCCTCTTGCTGAGATGCAATATCTGTCCTCTGCTGCTATTTTTAGCTTGTATTTATTTGGAGGAGACTGGTACAATAATCTCATCAGGCCTGACTTGCCTTTAATTCCCGTTAAGACTGTTTTGGGAAGATGGGCAGTTAAAACACTGCTGTGGTTGAAGCCCTTATGCATGCTGTGATGTGAAAGCCCCATGTGTGGTTCCCTGTGAACACTGGAGCTGTTGTTCCCTGGATCATTGCTACTTGGCTGTATTAGTGACTTGCTTTCTGATGTTGGGGCAAATGGCTTCATTTCTCCATTTCCTGTTTACTTTTTTTTTTTTTCCTCCTGGGCAAAGTTCTTCTGTGGCAAAATTGGCTGTTACTGAGTTTTCCTGGCCCTCATCTTGGGGTGTAGCAGGGACACGCATGGCTGGGGTCTGTTAGAAAGCAGCTACATTCAAGCATAATCCCACTGACCTCACTGACACTGCTCACATGTTTTAAATTAAGTACATCCTTAAATATTTTCAGGAATTGGAGCTGGGTTAGTTTAGGCTTGAATACATGAAGAAATGCATATGCACTTGGGACCAGAAGGGAACCTGAATGTTTTAAACCCGTTAAATGTAAAAGTACAATATTTTGTGTTGGCTTAGGAGCAGGGAAACCAATTTTGAAGTTGGTATTCCGTATTGCTGAGAGGAGTGGCTGCATGGTAGCACAGGAGGGGAGCAGATCTTGGACAAAGGCAACCACCTCCCTTCCTGCAAGCCAGCCTGGGCACAAAGAAGGGCTTGGTGCAAACTCTTTGGTGACCACTGATAGGAGCTGAGGGAATGAGATGAAGCTGGGTCAGGGGAGGTTTAGGTTGGATGTCAGGGAGAGGTTTTTCCCTCAGGAGAGTGTTTGGGCACTGGAACAGGCTCCCCAGGGAATGGCCACAGCACCAAGCCTGACAGAGATCAAGGAATGTTTGGAGAATGATCTCAGGGACATTGATTCTTGGCCAGTCCTGTGCTGGGCCAGGAGTTGGAATCAAGGATCCTTGTGGGTCCTTTCCAGCTCAGGATATTCTATGATTTAAATGTTTTTGCTTTGCATTTCCCATCTCTGTGCCATGATGCACAACTTAGGCAGGGAGTCCCACCTGTGGGAGCTGCACCTTTATGGTTTCCATGCTCCCCCCATAGGACAGCATCATGGAGATTGATTTGTAGTTTATACTGAAGGAAAACCTATAGACAGCTTTTCAGAATGTAGCCCACACCAAGGTTTTTACCTACATATTTTCCCATTGAGGACTCTGTTTCATGAAAAGATACTTTATTTGGGGGAAAACCTTTAGCTGTTTCTTTTGTTTGGCATCAAAGCCAGCTTAGAGGAGACTTTTTTTTTTTTCTTTAATGGCAGCCAGCTGCATTAGCAGTCTTGAACCATGTTCTTCCTTCTGCTTTGAATATAAAGCCTATAGCAAGGGAACATTAGTTTTTCATCTTGGCAATAAACAGTGTCTTCAGCTGCCAGTAGTGGAACTTGCCCATTTACTTGCAGGAGAAAGTTAAAATAAGCACTAATGAAGAAGAAAAGCAAATCCAGCATTTCAGGTCTGTGTTTCCTATTCCCTATGAATAGGCATATACTACTTGCAGCAATTATGGTGATGGACAGGAAGTCCACTGGGAGTTGCTTGTGCAGGTATAAATCCTGCTGGCTGTGAGCCACTTTTATCAGTTTATCTGATGCAGTGAAATGGCTTGAAATTCACTTCTGGATCCTGAGGCAATGCTTGTGTCCTTGCTTTGGCTTTTGCATGTAACAGCAGAGTGTGCTTTGGCATTTTGTCTTTAAAGAAAAAAGTGAAGAAAAGAGGAAGAGGAAGAGAAGAAAGTATTTAATTTGCTCCAGGAAGGCTCTCCTACAAACCTGAATGGAGTATAATAAATGCCACTTGGGCCTCCAGCCATAAAAGAGAGCTTGTCCAGTTGATGGTGTTAATGCCTTGTTCAGGGGCTAATTCTGCACGAGCCCTTCAGTGCCCACAGCCAACATCCCCGAGGCCAGGCAGCCTCTCTCTGAGCCAGCCACCGCTGGGAAATGGGTGGCTCCCCTGGGATTTGCTCCCTTGCATGAGCTCTTCATGGCCTCCAGTCACACATCACAGCACTTTTGGGTTTTGGCTGGTCCTTAAAGGATGTCCCGGGCAGGCTGAGCAGACACAGAGTCTGTGGTTTTCTCTCTTCCTGAGTTCAAGTCCTGTAAAGCGTGAATCCAGGAAAGAAATCAGCCTTTGTAAACTTTTAGTTCACAACCATTACTGGATCTTGTATCTGTCGGCTCAGCCCAGTGCCTGTCATCACACAGCTGCCACAACCCTCTACTTGTCTTCTTCCTTTCCTTTCTTCCCCAGTCCATGGGCATTCCTCCCACTCCACAGTTTGCCTTGCTGCCGATTCCTGCTCCTTTTCTTCTCTCCCCTTTGGTCTCTCCTTAGCTCTGTACTTCTTTTTTCTCTCCTGTACATTTGTTCACCTCCTGTGTTTGCCCAGGCTTGTGGCAAGAGCAGCCTCCCCTTGGTTCTCTTGGAACCTCCCAGGGGCATTCCCAGCCTCTGCAGGAGGGAAGTGAGCCATGGGACACAAACAAACTTCTGTGGTCGGAGCACACCAAAAGAACTCAAGGGCCTATTCAGAAAACAAAATTCAAGCATTGCTGCCCATCTGGGGAGTGGGGATGGATGCTGGGCACAGTGACACCAGAGAGCAAAGCTGCTGAACCCAGAGGCTGCTGTGGATTCAGGGGTAATTTTTACATCCAGTCCTGCCTTCTTGGAGTGCATAGAGTTGGAGCTGATGATCTGCTGAGGTGCCCTTTTTTTTCAGAGAGCTATTCTGTTGGCCTGTGATCCACCTGTAAAGTGTCCTGCCCAGCAAACCCAGCAGGGACTGGGAGCTTCCATTTCTGACTGAGGTCTGTGTCTGCATGGTTAGGACTTGCTCAGAGGAATCCCATGTGTGTGCATGAAGGAATGAACATAAAGCCATCCTCTCTGCCATTTTCCTGCATCCTCACCTCCCTACTTAGTGTTTCCAAAGATATCTTTGCATCTGCTCACAGATGCACATGAGTGATTTTTGGAGATGAACAGGCTTTGCTGCTTCTACATCAACTTTAGTTTTCCCTGTGGCATCCTGGATTTGTTTAAACCTGAAGTTCCAGAAGGGCAAAACTGGCAGAAGGCTGTTGAAACATGTACAAACTGGCAAGAAAAACATACTCTATCTTACTGAGAAGATCAAAGGTTTCCTATGTCTTTGAATTATCCTTCACTTTTGTAAAGGTTTGAGTGCAGACTCAGAACCCTAACTTTAGAAATACATGTCTGTTAGTTATTTTATTTATGAAGAGCAGAAGCTCTGCTGTGTTCTGCTAAATAACTTCTGGCCTTGGAAAATTAGAAGTTGAGGTGTGATGTAGCTCTGTAGTTACAGTACTGAATTTGGGATTAAACTTGGATTATTCATAGATACTCAGGTATCAAAGCTTTTGCTCTGTGCATGTGTGGTTTGTAGGAAAATTTGCAAGACAAGACAATACACAATCTAATGAGGTATTTGGTCAGAAAGCAACTCTACAATTCTCCTTCAAGTATGGATGAGTCATGGCTTCTGTAAACTTGTGGAAAATTAGTTCTGATTGTAAACTGAAATATGTATCTAAGAAATGGGAATTTTTTAGAATCATTCCTCTCTGTGTCTCACATCAGTTTTGGCCAGTGGCTGCTGAAGGATGAGAAAACAAGGAGCAGAGCAGCATGTGAGCCTGCAGAGCTGCTACTGTCTCTGGCAGGCAATGAAGATTTCTCTTTCAGGAGAAAAGTTTTGATAGCCAACAGCTTCTAAGGTTTTCACAGTACCCATGCCAAACCTTAATTCGCTGTTTTAATCAAATGCTTCTTGGTTTTTGGCTTTGTGCAGTTTCTTGTTAAATATAAGAATCGCCCAGTGATCTGACTTGATCTTTGGAGATGAGAATATATATTTTTATGCATATATATATATATAAACACATGAATACATATGCTGCTTAATGTTGTCTTTTTCTGTCTCAGAAGCCTTGCGTTGAGATGCGTGGTGTGCAAAGGCATTAAAAACACCCATGGACATCTCTTGTTGGTTTTGGAGGGTTTTTTTAGCAACATATCTAATTAAGATTACATTGAGCCTCCTCCAAAAGGACTAATGCAAAATGTCAGTGGAAGAAACCACTAATGCTCTTCAGCTCTTGCAGGGACTTGATGAGGTAAAGGACCTTCTTTTTCACATACCATTTTTGCTTTAGCTCTGTGTTTCCTCTTAAACATATGTGGTGTATTCCCAACATATGGATGTTAAAAAACAAGAAATTACCCCCAGTGCTGCCTGATGAACATCATTATGACTTTTCACACAGGCATGTAGTGACAGGACGTGGGGAATGACTTTCAGAAACGTGGTCTAGTGGAAGGTTCCCTGCCCCTACCAGAGGTTGGAACAAGATGATCTTGAAGGTCCCTTCCAACTCAAACCATTCTGTGATTCTGTGATTATGATTCTTGTGAATTTTTTCAGTGGTTGGTCTCTGGAGGCGGGGGGAGAAGACACAGGTCTGGCCCACCTCTTTTGCTCAAACTCCTCTCTCTGAAAGCCAGCCTGTTTCTAACCAGTGAAATGAGGGAGGCCAAAATTGGCATAAGACAGTGTGATGGTAACAAGGCAAAAACTGTAACTGTGTTTGCATATTAGAAACCATGGCCAAAAAGCTCAAAATATTGCCCACAGCATTACCCTGGCTGCTTTGCTGGGTACACAGTGTGTCAGCTGAATTCATGAGCAGGCAAAGATATGTAGTGAGGTGATGTGGCAGCTATAATGGTTGTAGATGGGGTAACCCTTAAGAAAGCTGGTACAGTGTGTGTGGGCTCCTCAATGTGCCTTTCTCATGTGTAGGGGTGTACAAAAAATTAGTCTGAGCTCCAGGGTCGGCTTAAAGGTCTTGTGATGACCCAGTCTGTGTTGAGCTGCAGGAGGAATTGGTTCTGGAGGGGAGGCAAAAGTAATCCCAAAGGATTTTTAATGATGATGGCTTGGAGTTTTATACCTAGTTTACCTTCTGGAGGAAAAATCTGAGGATTTCCACAAACCCCCCATTTTCACAGCAAATATTTAATTTTTACTGAAAATTGGGCCATGGACTTCTGAGGCTGGATCCAACACTACTCTCTGCATCTTCCTGAGTAGTCATGAGTGCCTCTCTGAAATTACCTCACAAATTTTGCATTTTTGTCAATAATCTGGGCATTTCCCTTCATCCTTCCTGGAAGTCACCCTGCTATGATGCACTGCACTTTCTGCCATGGGGCTTAGGTCCATAAAACCCTCCACTTCATTGATAATTGCCATGATTTTCAAGCTAGATGAGTTCTTGATTAAATTAAAAGGGATGCCTGTACTCGACTGAATGTTAGCTATTTGCTTCCAAGGGTAATTAGTTCTGGGTTTAAACAGAAAGAAATAATTGATGTACACATAGAGTGGAAGCACTTTTCTGCCATTATGGTCTGAATATATATTTATTTGTTCATTCTCTCTGAACGTGAAGTAGCTCTTCTGTTAGCATGGTAAAATGAGTAGGCATTTTTATGTAAGATTGTTCTGGGTCTTATTTGAAGTTATTTTCCAATTTCTGGAAGAGTGAGTAAGAGCCTGGAGTAAGTAAAAATTACTTGAATTGTTCATACTCAGAAAAGGAAAACAAAGGTAGTTTCCTGAAGAGTTAAACTGTATTGCTGACAGTGGTTTTGGCATTGGCATCATGTGGCAAGTGTATCCTGAGGTACACATGCACTCACTTGCTTTAACAAAAACCTGTAGTTCAGAAAGGTTGTTGTTCCCATCTGAGAGATAGAAGACATGCTGGTATCATCAGCCAAAAGCACAAGAAGGATCTTTTCTCTGTCTTCCTGAGTCCTTCCCCTCCACTGACCTTGTAGTTTGGGTGCCCTGTCTTTCTTCTCTTCTTCCAATTGACCCAGCTTGCTCAGTTGTGTGATGACATTGTCAGTCTCATCTCCTTTATGCTTCCCTTGGACCACCCTCCATCCCCTTGCAGCACCCATGAGGTGCAGCCTCTCCTGACTCAGGTTGTTGCCATCTGTCCTCCAAGGAAGTAATCTTGACGCTCTCTCCAGTTCTGTGTCCACCTTTTCACCTATCTTTCCTTAGTGATTTTTTGCAGGAAAGAAACACGTCACACACAGGATACAGACCACTGGTTGTTGGAGGATGTGGTATCTTAAATAGGGAAAAAAGTAGCTGAAAAACTGGACTAAGGTCTGAACTAAAGGTCCTTCAAGGAAACATGGGATCCAATCCAAGGCTCCCACATTCTGTGCAAAAGCCTGAGCCACCAGTCACTAAAGAATAGAAAATCCTTTTGTTTGCTGCTTTGGCTCATCTGATTTTGACTGAAATCCACAGATTTCTGGCTGACTTACACTGTATTTCTGTATTAGTTTTATGAGGAAGCTGTTGGGTGAAAAATATCATCTATGTGTCAATAGAAGTCATAGCATCACTTCCTACTGTGCTCTAAATCTGACAGGAGTTCCATCTTGCTACTGTGTGTAGGAATTCCCCCTGCTGCCCATGGAAATGCCAGGCTGCCACTTCTTTCATGTCTCTTCCTGGGCTAGGGAAATGCCTTCTTGGAAACCTGCATTGTCAGCTAAGCTGACAAAGGTTTTATTTAACATGAGGCAGAACTAATACCCTGTAAAGAAAGCTGCCATGCCATTAATTGTCACTCTGGTTTGTGTCAGATGCTTGCAAGAAGCGTGCTTGGTTCCTCCACAAACACAACAGCATCTTTCACTCTTGCTGAATAATGTGTTCCAGATGTTCCACCCTGTGAGAATTTCTTGCGCCCACTGCAATGCCAAGAGAAAAATAAAGCAGTTCAACTTATTTAACCCAGATCTCAGACTGTCTGTCTGCATCATCTAACTCCGTCAAGCTGATGGAGCACACGGAATGGATGGAAAACATGTGGTTTCTATAGACTCCTGCATTTCATGTTGGTTAACAAACGTAGCATTCAATTACCCAAGGCCATAACAGGCCTGAGCCTAAACCCAGTGTATTCCTGGCAGGTTCTTTGTATCTTCCCCAAACCATCAGTCCTCAGGCCTGGAGCCCTGCCAGTCCTCCTGTTTTTACTCATGTTATCAGCTTGAGCACTCTTATTTACCTTCATAGGCCAGACAGAAATAGTGTCTAAGCTGCCCTTAAAAATTTAAATGGACTGCAATCCTTCTCTGCCTAAATATTTTGTGAATGGCACTGGGACCTCTTGTGCTCATGCCTGTAGCTTAAATACTCATTGTAGCATTTCCAGGGAAAAAAAACCCCAAAACTTGGGGCTTGTAGCAGGGTTTCAGAGAGGTCCACTCAAGATGGGCTCTGAGCTGCCCTACACAGGCTGCCTTGTTAAATTCAATGCCAGGTGGGAGCCTTGCCACCACTCAGTGGTGATGGGAACTGCTCAAGTGGATCATTGCAGGGAAGGGCAGGAAAACCACTTGTGACTCTTAAAGCACTACAAAGCCCTGGATCTTCCAGCTGAGCATGTTAGAAGGGGTGAGATCTCTGTATTTAGCCCAGGAGCTTTCCATAAGAGGCAGAGTTTTGTGGTTTAGGTATTAGGCCATGACTTACAGACATAGTGACACACTGGGTCACTATGGGTAATCCCACTCCTGTGGTATGGGAATCACATGTACTTGGTTTTTCCCTTACACAAAATGGATGTGAGAGTTCCTGACCATTCAGACTCTTGAGAGGATCTAACTACAAGGATGAAGGTTTTGTGTTGCTATGAGAATGGTGGAGTTGGTGTGAGGATGTGTGGCTATGTGAACCATAGTCTGGCAAGGAAGTGGAGAGTCCTAAAGTCTGGGAAATAACTTAGAAAAACCCCAAACTCCCTTCTCTGAACAGAGCTCTAAGAATTATCTAGAGTTTGAATGGGTAATTTGGGGGAAGCCTGTGGTGCCTGTCTCAGGTGCAAGAGCTGTCTGTGTCAGAGATACTGGTGTTGCAATCACTGCTGTGCTCCCCCAGGGCACTCAGGCTGTATCTTGCCCTGCAGTGAGAAGTGGTGGGAGCTGGCAGGAGCTCTGGTGTGCAGCTGGTGTGTACAGGAGGGCTGCACTGATGGCAGGTTTTTATCAGGAGCCCCAAAAAGAGGTCTTCAGTGCCAGAAAGTTGCACTTCCTTTACAGATACACATGGGACTTTTTTTTTCCCAGTGGCCACACAACTGGGAGAAATTCTGTTTCTTACTGAAAGCTCAATGTCACTTAAAAATATCAAGAGTATGACTGACCTACTTTCTATTGGCTTCCCAAAAGATCCTGGTATTCCCTGGTCCCTCCTGGACTTCACTGTGGGATCCATGATCTGATTTCAAGGAGGAGCTGAGACTCTGTTTTTACAGTGCCAGGTACCTCAGAGGTGATGAGGATGTGTTGATGGCATGCTGCCTTTGTGCTCCCTTCCAAACTTCCCAAACAGGAATGTCAGAGCAGCAGCTCCACTCTGTCCTCTCACAGGGCAGAGGAGAGGGCATCAAAGCACTTTTGTCCTCCAACCTAAGAAGGAAACTCTGCAGAAGATGTATCTGGTCACCCATGGCCCCATGTGTGCCTCTGCCACTGCACATCAGTACAGGATAATGTGCAAATCTTTTGGCATATTCATCTCTGTACCATGGCTTTCCAAGGTTTATCCAGGCTGGAGGACACTGACGCTCTCTAAGCCCTTTCAGAAAAGTCTTCCTCCCTTTGAGAAATGAGGAGGCAGTGCCAAAGATGCAGAACCAAAGCAGCATGCAAGAACAATTATTAAATGTCGTTAATTAGGATGTGTGAAGATGGTCCCTCTCCCCTTTTCCTTTGAAGCATGAAAGCCCAGAGGGAGCCTTTATTAAAGTCAACAAAGAAATCTCAAAGGGAAAATTTCCCTTCTTTAATGTGGTCACACACATCATCTCCTGCCTGGTGTGACCTGACATGTGAATGTGATCAGGGCTGTGTCACATCGGGGCACAGGCACACTGCACCCCCAGACACAGAGGGGGAGAGGGAGAGTCCACACAGCTGGTCTTACATCCAGCTGCTGGGATCCTGTTGCTGCTGATGCCAGAAATGCAGCATCTGGAGCTTGCTTTTGATGCATCAAGTATCTTTTGTTAACTACTTTTGGTTTAGTATGCTCTCTTTCCAAAGCAACCTCTGATAAAAGCGAGCTGCAGGGTCCAGGCTAGCAGCTGAATAGTCCATCCTGGATTGTCCTGCCAGAGGGATGGATGCTGCATTACTCCCCAGATAAGTTTTGGTTTGAAAACAAACTGGAGCCTCACAGCAATCTGATCATGGTGGTGCTGGTGGGCTCAGGGAAGCCCATCAGAAATAGCAGAGATCCTGCTGTACTTTGGGAATTGGGGTAGAAAACCTCCAGGTTCAGTTTGGTTACGTAACAAGCAGTCACAGCAGTACTTCCCACTCAAATTCCCAAATAGCATCCATTTGTAGGCATAAATACTTTGTCCTCTTTAATCCCAAATGTCAAAGACAGGATTTGAGAAGTGCTTCAAACTTTTAGTTTTCTTCCTAAAAGCCTACAGAGAAAGGTGGGGTGTGGTGAGCCCTGATCCATAGGATGAAGGACACTGGGGTCTTGCACTGCAGCTGTATTTGCTGCTGGATGAAGATGATGAAGACAGGGCACAGTATGTTGTATTCTACTTTTATTGTATGAAAATATGAGATAAACATGAGGAAAGATGTTCTGTTCCCTTCCCTGAGCTGCTCTGTGGGCTGGTGAGAGCAAGACTTGGTGGCTTCTCAGGAATGCTTCAGTAATCATGAAGATATAATAGGGCAGGTCCAGTAAAAAACTCACAGGATGGAGAATCTGCAGCTTCATGGACTCTTCAGGAGCATCACTGGTTGTTCTATCAGAAATGTTTTGCCTGAAGAAAACAGTGCAAGACATTCTTGTCCTGGTGTGTGCTATTTCTTTGGTTTGGTCTGACCATATTTTATCTAGATCCTTTTCAAAAACACCAGGATTTCCTCCTCCCACCATTGTTAACTTAGAGATGGGGCAGCACCCTCACTGAGATCTTCTACAGCTGATGTTTCCAACCACATCCCTCTCCATGTCCCAGAGCTGGGCCATGGGCTTGGATTTTTCCGACCAAAATTCTCCCTCCCTTTCTTTTCTAATGAAGAAAATAAATAACATTTTTTTAAAAAAAGACAAATGAAAACAAAACAGTTTCCAAAGAGAAACATCCAGACACTTCCTTCTGATACCCAGATAGCTTGGCACGACCATCTAATCTTCTGCCTTGACTGCAGGGCTGTCTGGCCACATCTGAAAGGAGGGGGATCAGCCAGCAGTCAGATCCATGAGCGACGTTGGTGGCAAGGAGGCCTTGGCAGTGGGTTCCTCTCCTTCCCCTGCTGGAGGCCGTGGCACAGGAGGTCCCCCAAGCCTAGCAGAGCCCTACAGGAGCCAGCTCAGTGCTGTGAGCAGACAATGCAATTAGCTGGGTTTCACAATGTGCCACTTTGAGTGACCTTTCCAGGGAAAATGATTAGAGGGAGACCATGTCTGCTGTTGGTAATTGGCTTCATTAGCTCTGAGGTTAATTTCAGAGATGTGCCCAGGAAGCAACAGAAGAGACTCAGGGGAGGCTGCCCAGTTAATTACTTCTGAAATAAAAAAGTCCATAGGCTTTGTCGTTGTGTGTGTGTTCAAGGGAGTCCACAGGGCAGCCTGGGCCCATGGGGAGGCTGGGCCCTTCTCCTGCTATCTCAGTGATGGTGGGATCAAACAGCCTCTCACAATGGGAAGTTTCCAGCCCCTTGGTACTGGCTTGCCTGACTATTAGGGGGATTTGTAACCCAGGCTCTGAATTTGCAAGGGCCCACATGGTTGCCCAGGCTGGAGTTGGAGGACAAGACTGGCTGCAGCACAGGCTCACATTTCTCATATCTTGAGGTGCAGAAGGGACATCCCCTATGGAGACCTGTTCTTTATCATGGCACTGAGGGTCCTGAGGATGAGGGAAAGCTAGGCAGGAGGGGAATCACCCTGGGCAGCAGAGCCACAAACCCTCTCCATACTGCATTTGTTCTGGCACCACAGACACAAGTGCCACTTTCTGTTTGTCACCAGGGCTGTCCTTGCATTGTCCAGGAGGTTTATCCATAGGACCATGTCCCTGTCTACACAGGCAATTGGAGCCCAAACCTGAAACTACACAGGCTTTGACCTCCCCTCACTAAAGCTAAACTGACTCCCAGTGGCTTTGGTGGGGTTTGCCCAAAGCAGGGCCTGGGGAGAGGCACAGCCTCAGTGTGTTCCCTCAAGGCAGCATCAGAGCAGAGACAGCTTTTTCAGGCAGGAGAGTAAAAACGGCTGGGACACGAGCACTTGGGAATACATTCCCACAGCAAGCAGTTGGGCAGGAAAGAAGTGACCAGGTCAGAGGAAAAGCATATAAACAACCCAGAGAGAGAATCTTCTTGGCTGCCAGTTTGTTTACATCCCACAGAGGAGAGCGTCACAGGCCGTGTGCATCTCTGGCTAAATATGACACAAAGATCCTGTCCTCCCCAGTGATAACAAGGGCAGAGGACTCCCAGGAGTCACGTCTGTGTTTCCTGTCCCAGTTTTGGCAGAAAGGAGTACTGTAGGTTGGACCCTAATAAAATGATCAAAGGGTCTTTTGTTTGCTTGGCTTTTCCTTTCCTTGGGCACACAGTTTCCTGGGAAAGCTTTCTGCAGGGCAGTGGGGATGGCGGAAAGGTGGGAAGTGTCTGGGATGTGTCTGAGAGACAGACCCTTCCTCTTGGCCTGAATGAACCCATTCCTGAGTGGGGCTGGACTCGGGGAGACTTTGTGGATTAAAGTTAAAAATGCATCCTCTGGTAAAGACCAGGGCTTGTTAGGGAGCTGACAGAACCTGGGGATAGAGTGCCAGACCATCCCACTGAAAACTGAGAATTTTTATGCTCATGAGGTTTTAGGAAAATCCAACTCAGAATGTCCTGGTTTAAGGGCTACTCTTTTGTCCCTTATTATCCCGAGTACTCAGATCAGCTCTTGCCACTCAACTCCTCCCTAGCCTGTCCTCTTCCAGCAGAAAGTGCATCCAGCTAGTGACAGAGAAGAAATTATACCTTGATGGTTGTAACATACTTTAAGATTATGTTGGATCATCCCAACATCAAGTTTCTCATTTGTGGACTCATTGTGAGTCCAACTTTATCAGCTATTGCAGCTAAGCTAACGTACATGATGTACTTCTGTGGACCCTCTGGTGTGCACATGTTGTGTGAGAGCATTAGTTCAGTTTAACACTCACTAGAATGTTCTTCCCATTGTGAAAAACATCACAAAAATTCAGCATGTTTAGGAATAGCGAGGTCCAGCAAGATTTATTTGAGACTCCTGTGGTCAATATCCAGCTGATGTAAATCCATGTAGATCCATGGAACTTGAAGCAGCCACACTGATTTCCATGAGCTGGGTGTACCCCAATAATGTGCAGCTCATACCTCATAAAAGGTCTCAAAGCCATTAAAAAAACATTGCTTTGTATTCCATGCTATAAGATCTCTTTTTTTCCCCAAAAAAACTCTTACAGTGAGACATGTTCATTTGCTCACGAACTGGTTCTGGTTTTTGCAAGTGTGTTCCTGGTTAACATTTTCTCAGCAGTTGAGAGGATTTGCACCAAAGGTTTGGTCTCCACAGTTGGGAGGGTGGGTGGCTGACGAGATCACATGCCGTTGTTTCTGCTCCATGAATCAAAGTCTTAAAGCTCAGAGTTGAAAGTCCAAGAAAAAGAAACTAATAAGTAACAGGCCTCTAGGAAAAATCTTTGGAGAGCTAAGTGTTTGGTCAAAATTAAGGAGGTCTTGTGAAACATTTTCACAAGTACCTGAATGTTTGTTAATGATCATCTCTGGCTGGGAAGAGACAGAAACTACCCCAGCACATTAGTGATGCTCTTTGTGTATCTTTTAAGTTTTCCTACTGGCATAAGTGCAAGAATTGGTTCATTTGTAATTAGTACTTTGAACAGAGTCTTTTGTTCTAAATCACCCATTCCTTTTCTCCCTTAGAATCACGTCTCTAGCTTTATAACCTCTGCACACAGATACAGCCTTAAATCAACATTTGGCTTCAGGCTAGTGATATTTCTTTACCAGAAAAATATCTGGCAGCAAGTCCCCAGNTGACAAGGGCTTGTTTCGAGGCAGAATTGCTGGTTTCTTGGGTCATGGACACTGTTGGGTGCAGGGAGTTTAGAGTGAGCAGATGTGGGCCTCTCCAGCCCCCTGATGTGTTTTCCCCAGCTCAGACCTGTCCATGTCACCCCAAACCCCATCCCACTAAACTGCCTTTCATGTGTGTTAATTTTAGTTTCTGAGCAGAAGCAGGAAAGCAGCCAGTGTGTGAAAAGAGGGGATAATGAACAGCATGACCTGTCTAAGTTTGGAACCAAGGCCTGATTTGCAGTTTTGGGTCAGCTCTGTTTTTTCTCTAATCAACTGAGCAGATGGGTTTTGGGTAAAGCACAACCTGCCTTTGCTGGGTAACACCAGTGAACAGAGAGCTCTGGAGCAGAGCAGAGCTGGCAGCTGCTGAGGGTGAGCTCACCTTCACTGTGGGATTTTATTGTGCTTGGATGTGGCCTCAGAGAACCACCACAGTGCAAACACTGGCCAGGAGTAAACATCTGGAGCCCAGAGCTGTGGCTCAGTCTGTGTGTGCAGTATCTCACACAGAGAAGTCTCAGTCCAGGCAAGAAGTGTGTAGCAAATAACAACAAAAAAAAGCAAAGCATTTTTTAGCAAACACAGCTAATTAGCCCATCATTCTTCTGTTCCCTGGAGATGACGTAACAGAGTTGTCTTCAAAATCCAGTGATTTTGTAAGAATGTAAATATTATTTTAGCCATCTTTAAAATCACTTGTTCAAGTGTCAAGAATGGCATTAGCGTGAGACAGGCTATCCTGTCAATTACATTTCCTCTTTCCTTTTCCTGTCTCATAATTTTTAGAGCCACCTGTGTAGACTATTTCCCAGTACTTTTCTTTTTGTCAGCAGGTAATCTTGTCACTAGTGCTGCTAGGGGTTCTTTTATTTTTTTTTCTTTTAAATCATTTTTAATGTCACTTCCTTTCTCCAAGCTCTGAGGTGGAAGATTGTGAAACCTTGTCATAACTCCAGAGCTCTGCACTTTTCTTGCCCAATCTGACAGGCATGGTTGAGTAGTTCACACCTGGCCCTGAGGGTCAGGGCACCTCGACCTATTTTAGGTCTTTCCTGTATTCAGAGTGTGACCCTGAATGAGTCACACTCTGAAAAATGTGACTGGAAATTGCAGTAATGAGGATTTCTTAATCCTTGGCTTGACTGCACAGAGCTGTGTTACCCCACCACGCTGTTCTTGGGGAGAACTCTCAGATTTCATGCCTTGGACCTGCACTGGTGCCTGATATCCTGAGATTAGCACAGGGGATGGACACTGCTTTGCAAAGAACAGCTGCCTGCCAGGGACTCTGTGTCACCAGGGCTGTCCCACCTCCACTGCCTGCCTCTCAATGGTATTAAGTGGCATTTGAATAGTATTAAGAAGCCCAAATCTTTTTAAAAAATGCAGGAAAACTTACACAGGGTTTTATGGAAGCCTCAGGTGCTCCACCATGCTTGTTTGAGAGGCTCAGATGGCAGCACAGGCTTTCCACAGCCGTTTTCCTCATCAGCTGCTGAATGTTGTGAGCAAATTGATGTCCAGGGTCTTCCCCACAGACAGCTTCATTTGCTGCCATAGTCACCTGGTAAAGTGCCTGCCAGGCCAGGATGCACACAGTGACCATGGCAGTAAAAGGCAGTCGTTTGAGGAAGTACCTGAAACTTTTAAGTGTATTACAGGAGGTACAGATGAAACAGAGGATGTTGAAGGCCCCTAGGGTCAGTCATCTTGTAAAACACATGGAAAAGTTGTCTACATTTCATGAAACGTCTGCTTTCACAATATGGTCTGTGGTTATTTAGCAAGTCAGCAGAAGCAGAATTTCAGGCTCTTGTCTCCTCTGTGGGCACTAAACATAGGAACAATCTGTACAAGGGGTTTGTTTCCCTTGTCCTGCCACTGCTCATTCCCAGGTACTGGTGCACAGAGGCACTCAGACAAAACAACTGAAGTCCATCTAATCTCTAGTTAAAGCAAAAGCTCTAAAACAGTCTCAGCTTTTCAGAGGTGTTGGAAGCTGAGTAGTTTTCACACCTCCCTGCAAAGCAGGGCTGCTTCCTGCAGCCCCACTTCATCTCAGGGGTCTCCTCCAGCTCAGGCTGTGATGAGGTGAGGGAGAGCCATTTAATGTAAGGATGGAGGGAAAGTGCTGTGTTTCAGCTGTAGACTTGAGTGCACTGGAGCTCCTGGGTGCTAAGCAAGAAGTCTTCCTCACCTCTGTGACTGATCAAGGTATGGAGGGAGTCCATGGAGAGGGGTTGAAGCTGGAGGAGCACTGCCCACTCCTGCTCATTGCATTTCTCATTAGCAGGAACCAGGGGTCTGAGAGTCTTAATCCTGTCTGAGTTTGCAAGAAGCACTTGGGGAGGGCTTGTTTGTATTTAATAAAATCCAGGAACAACAACAACAAAATGAAACAGTGCCCAGTCAGCCCAAGAAGTGAGCAGATGAAAATAAACCAGTAAAGCATGGTCTAGACACCCGCAAGCATGGGGTGCATGGAGGGGATGTGTGGGACCCAGGATGGTGACAGAGCTATGTGGAGAGCCAGAGGAGGTTTTACAAGGCTTCTGGGGAGAAGTGCCCATGTTGAGGGCTTCAGAAGTGCTGGAGACTTTTCCCCTGTATCACAGGAACTGTGAGAAGTAGTGGAAGAGGAAGAGGAGACAACTGTGTTTCTTCTGGCAGGGCAGTCTGAAGTTGGGAGATAAAGCACAAGGGCTGTTTTGTCTGTGCCTTCACACTTTTTCCTTATTGTGTCTCCCGGTGTCTCTTGCCATGGGTCCTTTCTCTTCATGGCTGTGTTTTGGAGGGGGAGGAGCAGGGACTGCACCCTGGCTCTGGTGCAAGTAGGGCAAGGCAGGTGCCAGCCCAGAAGTGCCTGTCCTGAACACCTTTCTCTCTTTTCCTTTGGGCATGTTGGACACGTCAGGACAGAGCAGGTCCAGGAGACATTCTTTGGTGGGTTGATGTTGGAATCTTTGCCTGTCCTCTCCCATCCCTCCCTTCAGTCTTGCCCTTCCTTTCCCATGGTGGGAGATCTCAGCACCATCATTTTCAGCCCCAATTCTCTCCACACCACTTTCACAATGGGATTCATTGACTTCCCTGCTTGGCTCCGATGTCCTTGGCCTTTCCTGCAGCACTCCTCCAGTTCATGCCCTGGAGTTTGATTTCTCCCTGAATCCATCAGCAGGGCCTGCCCTGCACAGTCCTCTGGAACAGCATGTGCAGGGCAGTTGTTTTAGTGGAAGTGGCCAGTTCTAGGTGAAAACCCAGATGTGGGATAAATGTCACTTACCCCAGTCAGGGCAGCAGACAGGTAAATCCCCAACCTGCCATGGAAGCCAGTGGGTGTTTGTCCCATTGGGTGCAGGATGTGCATCCCTGGAAAGAATGTTGCTATTGAGGATACACAGATGACAAAGGGCATAGAACTGTTCCCTCTGTTCCCCTCTGAGAGCCCTGAAGAGAGATGGGGGTCAGGTGTGCTTTCATGGGTATCCAGAAGGATCCTTCCTTCCTGAGTTCAGCCTTTGCAGTAGAGATGGATGAGTGCATGGGCTGTGCTCCCATGGCCCTTCATAAAGTCAGCCATAACACACCAAACATCTCGACAACACCAAATAACCACAAATTCCAAAACTTCCCCCATCTCCCCACTGCTCTGCCCTGGGATGCTTGTTGCTGATGCCATTTTGTACATGCTGGATCTTTGAAAACAATGTGACCTTGTGCAATCCTAAGCATTCAGATAGGATATTTGCTGCTTGATTTTCTGCTTTAACATCGTGTTTTCTGGGAGAAAGAGCCATGAGATCAGGCTGTGATGGCAAAGAATGGTTCTTTCCAAAGAATGCTGGTTTCCTTGGGAAAAGAGACAGGACCCCTCCCCATGTACAAACCATCTTTTCAGGAGTAGTGGCTGTCAGATGGATGGAATGAGCCAGTAATACACAGCCAGTGCAATTAGTTGGTGTACAACTGGAGGGAATTAGTTAATTCAGGCTTTGATTCTCTACTCTCAGAAGAAAACAAATGAGAAGACATGCCATTAGAGGAGATGAGTTGTCTTAACCACTGACATTCCTGTTCTTTCTGTCGGACACCTTTTATCAGCAGAGATTTGGGTCTGGCTGAGGGTGCCAAACAGGCACTGCGTTAGTGCTGGAGGAAAAGTCATGGCATGTTAGGTCATGGCTCAGAAACTTTCCAGCAAAACCACACTGGTGTAACAAAACCCTGGTATTTGGGGCAGCCTCAGTGTGTGGATGCATTGCTTGCTGTGGGGTAGGAGAGATGCTACGTGATTTCACTGCTCTAACCCAGAGGTATTGTTGTGAGGGGACACTTGTGACGGAACATTTACGGAGGCGGACGTGCCGGTGGGTGTATTGTGACTTAGATCACAGTATCTGCTGAAGGCAGTGCGTATTTTCCTCCCCTGTGTATATATATATTTAAGTAGGCAGCAGTTCTGCGGCGTTGCTCACATCAGCCTACCAGCCCTACCTACCTCATGGATAAAAGAGTGTGACAAGTTCAGACTTTGGGGGAAACGCCGTCAGGGCCTCTGCCCGTTGTCCACCTGTAGGGTTGGGGGTGCTCATGGGGAGCCCAAATCTGAGATGGGGTGTCGTTAGTTTGGACACACAAAGGACGAGGCAGACACAGCAGGTCAAGGGAAAGCTTCTCCTTTTATTTTAAAAATCTGACTCCATTATATACATTTGTACAGAAGGCCAGAGATTGGCTGCTCAGATTGCTACCTCTTTGACCTGTATGGTGAATATTGCCATCAATCATTTTTCCTCCTCCCAGAAGAAAAAAATTTAAACAAATAGATAAAAGTGTAAAAAAATAGATAAATTCTAAAAATATACATTGTCTTCATGAAGCTGCATGAGAACAGCACTGCTTGAGTTCAAACACTTGCAAGCAAGAAAACTGAGGGTAACAATGGGTGTCAGACACGGGGATTTCAGCCATCCCCATGGATCCATGGCTCAGCAGGGAAGGGCTGCTCTTCTCTGAGTTGTAAACCAAGCCCTAGCTCAGGCAGATCCTATGGATCTCAGTATGCTTCTGGCTAAACTCACGGTGGCACAGATTTTTACCTGAGGAGAAATCCTGCATGCAAAAGTCATAAGTAGAGAAGCCACATTCAGCTGGAGGGGAGCCAACCTCAGAGCAGCTTTAATCCACTCATACAGGGGACAGCCCCAGTGCAGGGATTTTCTTGGTCCCTTTCTGTGGTCCGATAGCTCAAAATAGACATGAGTAACTCCACTACCCTTTTATTAGAAAAAGGGGTATTTGGAGGGGCTGGGAAGCAAGGTGTGAGAGGCAATTACACACCCCGAGCTTGGAGCCCAGTTGTGACTTTTATGATCTCATTTCCTCATCCACACACAAACGCTTGGCCAAAGCCCAATCTCTGCAAATGAGCTTTGGTCACCACTGGTTTTAATTAGCAGGAACAGTCCTGTGCAGTGTTCCCAATAAGTTAATGACAAAGTATCAGTCTCAATCTCTGGCAGTTTTCTCTTCTTCATCCTGCCAGAGGGCTTTTTCTGAGCCCCAAACCAGCCCCTTGATCTCCGCTTTCAGGAAACCTTTATAAAATTCAGACCAGATTCTTGAGCAAGAACCAAATGTTTCAGCCAGAAAGATTTCTTTTCTCCTTTTTTTTTTTTTTTTCCATTTTATTTTTGGGAAGGGTGAATGGAGGATGATTAAATCTGAACCAAATCTGAGCAGATGATATTTTCAATGGCATGTTTAGCATTTCTCTGGGAAGGCTCCAATGGGCACAGCGCTGCCGTTGTTTTCTTAAAAACGTCAGTCAGGCCAATGTGTTTAAACAGGTTCGGCTGTTACCTTCTTTCCTCGTGTTTCACAAGTGCAACCAGTGAGTCATGTGCAATATTATTTATTTGTATTCCAGCACAGCAGTGATGGGCTCTTGTGGGTGGCACTGCAGAAAGCCCAGAGAGGGAACGGCTTTGCTTTTAAAGAGGAACCCAGTGAAACACCCAAAATGCTGGCTAAAATTGCCAACCCCCATCCATGCAGCAGAGATGGAGGTGGCCACCCTCCCGTGGCATGTGCACGCAGCTGATGTGACTCCCTGTGGGGCACGATGGCCTTGTTGGCCATGCCAAAGAGGGGGCTGAGGTTCTCTGAGCCAAAGGACAACCTGATGCTGCTCAGTGACTACCCACAGTGGAGCCACAGCCCAGCCACTGCTCTGAGCTCTGCTGGGGTGCTCGGGGGGTCACACACACAGGGGCTCCCATCCTGAGTGTGCAGTTGGGTGAGTGAAGGGAGCCTGACATACCTGGAGGTCTCTACCTTCGTTTGAGGATTCCCCCAGTGTGTGGCACTGAGCGAAGGCAGCGTTGCAGCGCCCATCCATCTGTGCTCTCTGAAGGATGCAGTGTTTGTGGAGATCATCCTGTGTCTCCCTCACCCAGCACCCAGCGTGACTGCCCAAAGAAGTTTCTCTGCATTAAAGACTGTCTCTCTCCAGACCTTAGTTAACTTCCCGATTAATGCAGAATCATGAATTATTCATCAAACCGCCAATGAGGCCATTAAGTTTCCCATCCTTTGAAGACACCGATACCTATTCCTATTACAAGAGCAAAGGAGGAGGCTGCAGATCTAATTGCAGGCAACGAAGTGAGGAAGACTCCTGTCTGCCGCTTTCCTAGTGAGCCTGAAAAGCCTCTCTTTTACAGAGGTGTCAATAGCAATTTCATTCTCTTTTCAGAGAAACAAGTGCCTTTAACCATTTAAACCCTCTTAAACGAACGGCTTTTGTGCTTCGATTACAGACACAATGCAGAGAAAACCAGCCCGGCTGGATGCAGGGTTCCCCGCTGGGGAAGGTCCAGCCTGTGGCCAGAGGGGTCGTGGGTGCTGCTCTGCCCTCCTGACCCTCCCGACCCCTCCCAGCTGGGACAAGCCTCTCCCAGTGAATCTGAGCCTGGATGCGGGACTGCGAGGGCAAGGTTTGCTGTATGAAGGCTGCACTCTGTGACACAGCCATAGAGCAGAACCTATCACCTCTGAGTGACACCCTGCCTCATCCAGCAGACACCTCCAAAAGCCCCCACGTTGCTCCAGGAGGCCTGGGCAGCCAGTGCCTGACTTGGCATCTCAGGAAGAGTTTTCTCAATGCTTTGCTTTCCCCTGCTGGCTTTGTCCCACTCAAAGCTGCTCATGAAAATGGCCTTCTGAAGCCCACGGGGCTCCCTTTGCTGCAGAACTCAAGCCTCTGCCTAGGCATGGTGGTTCTCTTTGTTGTTCAAAATACATTGAGAGATCAGGGCTAAGTGGATGACAGCAGCGTTAATAAATAATACAACACATCAATAGTTCTGGGGGATTTTATAGCCACTCCTATCTGGAGATCTCAAAATGTTTCACAAATGTTAATTTGTGGAGCCTTACACATGCCCTTGACAGACTGATTGGAAAAGAGTCAGGACATGCAGGAGGGCAAGAACCAGATCACAGCCTCTGTCCCCAGGTTGTGAACCTTTTGGGCCACAGCTCTGAGCAGCCTGCACTTCTACAAACATCCAAGGATGCTGCTTTTGCTCCCTGATTTTTATAGGCAAAGCACCATTTTGGTTGGATAGAAACAAAATCAGAGAGGCTGCTTTCTCTTGCTGAAATTTTTTCCACCAACTTTTTGGTATAAATAGCCCAGAAGAGTGGTGGTGATACCCACCAGTAAGCACTGGCCCCTTTATGTGCTGTGAACCATGTCTTGAAGGGAGCACAGTACCACTGTCATATTATTTTGACATTAAAGTGCAAAAGTATTAAGTGATAAGGGGACGAGATTGTTTGGTCCAGGCAATCTCATCCTTCAGGTAGAGCTAAGCAAATTAATAGTTAAACAACTTAACAGAGTTTTGAGGCTAGTTTGCTTTCACAGTCCTTCTATTAGGGGTTGTATTAAACCTGGTCCCAATTAGCTCATGGCTGGAATAAACCTGGGGAGGCTTTGCTGGGCAGGCTGAAGTACCAAAACTGTAGGAAAACCTGGAGGAAGACACCCTGTCTTTCTCTCTACATGCTTTCAAGGTGTTTGCAGGCTCACCACATTGAAACGTGTTTCTTTTGCCATTGCAGTGGCCTGGACTGACTTCTTGCTCAACTTGGGCTGAAGAGGGAAGCAGATGTCAGCAACTGAAAACCAGAGTATGAAGAAGTTGCCTTGTCTGAGTCTTTCAGGGGATAAAGTCCTTCTGAACAGCAATATTAAGAGAAAAGGGACAAGTAGGGGGTTTGGTACAAGTGGGAAGACACATGATCTGTCTGCTTAGGAGCACACACAAATGCCCAAAACCCAGGGCTGCTTTTGGGGCATGTCTGTCCTCATATGGACATTTACATTTCCTGTATTCCTTCAGTTCAAACACACCTGATGTAGGGAATCTCTCCAGCTGTACCGTGACCCGTGCAACCACTTGGCACCAGGGTGAGCTCAGAGCAAGGGAAGGATTCTGGCAATAAAAAGGGACTGGTGGTGGTTTTCTCTTCATCCCATCTAAACTGACTTTTTAGTCTTGGCACAAGGCAGCAGGGAAGAGAAGGGACAAAGCGAGGCTCAAAATGCATCTTTCTCTCTGACCTATGCTCGGTTAGCTCCACTCTGATGGTTGCCCAGGACAAATTGTCTAGTGAGGAAAATCACATCTCCTAGGTGAAGCCTTTTTCACCCACTGAAGATTTAATTGTTTTTGTACTGAAGGCCAAAATAATCCCATGGAGACTTAGATCTTCTTCTGCTTCCAGAGGCAAGGAGGGGAGGGAGTGATTTACACTGCAGCAGCCGAGTACAGGACAATGTGACTGTCCGTGGTCCATCCAAGGGCTGCCTCACTCCACACTAAAAGTTTTACCAAATTGTACCCATTAATGATCACTAAAAAAAAAAAGTGAATTAAAATAATTTAAGAAATATTTTCCAGAAAAACACATAGGAATTCAGTATCTGCACTCATCTGCAAAGCTGCAAAATGGTGATTCTGGTTCAGGAGTGATGCTGGAAGCAGTTTCTGAACTGTGTTAAGATCTTTCCTGGCTAATACAAGCTCAAAGTGGCTACAGCTAAAGCAAAATGCTTATGTGTCTTTGTAGAAAGGCTTCCCAAGTTCCTGGATAGCAAGAGCAAAGGAGAATCCAGTTGATTTTGGTTTGTTCTTTTTTCCTTTTTATCAGCCTCAATTTTATTTTAACCCACCTTGGCAGGAGGTGGATTCATTTGGCAAACATGCTGCTTTTGGTGCAGCAAGTCTCCTGTGCTGATGCTAAAGGCTGCAGCATCCCAAGGTTCAGTGAGCCACAGATTCAGCCCTGCCCCTGGGTTTTTAATGGCTTGTCTGACAAAACAGGGAAGGCACAGCACAGAGCCACAAAAAGAGAGAAGAGCCAGAGAAAATAGATGTCATGGGAAAAGAGACCTCTTAAGCAAGGCAGAGAGAAGTAAGGAGAAATTTGACTTCTGTGCCCAGGTACCTGCACAGAGAGAAAGCACCAAGATATGAAAGGGCTCCTTAATCTTGGGAGGTAAATCAGGGAGTGCATACCTGGCTGGAGAAAAGAAGCCAAGAAAGTTCAACAGGGCTTGTGTTTTCAACAGGGCAGTGGGGACAGCCAGCCTTGGGGACAAATCACCCACAGCAGAGGCTGCTTTGTCTCAAACACTCCAATAGTCCCTCTTTTGAGATAGGCGTAATCAATAGAAGCCATTAATCTTAATGTTGGGGTAATTAAGCTTAAATACAGGGGAACTGAGTGAAAATGAATAGTCTGGGATGTATGGGAAGTCAGATGGGATAATTCTTTGTGGCCTTCCAGTATACAAACAAGCTCTGTAGACCTTTGAGCCCCAGAGGCGCTGTGTTTTACTGTGAGAAGGTGTGGGTTTATTAACACCAGAGACCCTTCCAGACCACTTTCACAACAGCTGGAGGATGTTGCTGGTGCAGAAATGGCACTGGAGTTATTTTGAATGTTGGCAGATCTGCTCCCCCTTTCCTTTCTGCACCCAGAGCCTGCAGGATTGAAGGGATCCAGGTCCAGAGCCTGGACCCCTCCAAGGGCTGCTCTCGCCGAAAGCGTGTGGGTGAGCTGGGCCCGGTGCTGGTGTCGGGGAGGGGATGGGCAGGGCCACACGTGTGCTCAGCTGTTGCCAGTGATGAAAGGTCAGCCCCAACACTGCCATTTGCAGAAGGATGTCTGTGGTGGAGGTGTCCCTGAGCAGGGAGGGAGGCAGCGCCGGGGGCGGAGGATGAGAGCGGTCTCCGCAGTGGAAATGTCACTGCCCATCACCTCCTCCTCTGCCCAGCCCTCCACAACCCCATGAAAGAAACCTCTCAGCTTTATCGAGGGAAATTAGTTTCTTTCTCTCTGCTTTCCCTTTTGCAACTGTGCTGTTTCTGATTTTCCAGCCACGTTTATTTTATTAATTTTTAAATCGCCATTAGTTTCAGCCACGTTGTCGTGCTGAGCAGCAGAAGGGAGAAAATGTGAATGTGCTGTTCTCCCCAATCCTGGAGCACGTACAGCCAGGTGGCAGTTCAGGCTTGGCTTCTCATCTGGAAGCTGGAGCTGTGTTTCTAACAATGCAGCACCCACCCAGCATGAAATTGTAATGGATCACGCCTTGCCCTAGGTCCTTGGCTTGTCCTTGGTTGACACTGCATTAAAGGACATGATGTGTGGGACTCAGTAAATCCCTAACCTGCTGTCCCAGAGACAAGTATTTCCAACCACACCACACTGACACACGAGATTAGTGGAAGAGGTGCCCTCAATGCCACAGGCAGAAATGGGTCAGCTCCTCTTTGGAAAGCTCTCTATTTGAAGTGAGTAGCGATGCAGCCTGTAGGAATAAAAGGCCAAAAATCCTGTGTTTTCTGCCTTGGAGCCCTGCTGAGATTCACAGGCAGTGAGTCCTCAGCAGCTGAACAGGACCATTTTTGTGGTGGATATTAGCTTTGTGAATGGTACTTTATTAGAAATTAGGAAACAGTACATCTTAAGAGCTGCACTTAGTAAGTGTAAAACTCCTTGCTACCACCAAAGTCCCTACATTTGTATAAAGTGTATCAGCCAAGAATTGGTTCATTAAAGGCTTTATTGTAAACTTCTCAAATGCAATACCATGACCCCACTGCTTCCAATAACTGAGTGCAGCAACAAGACAAATCTCGTATCTATTGCCCTTTCCCTCTTCCCTTTGCCCTAATCAAATCCTTTATTCATTCTTTTTCTGACATACCAGGTTTCCTGGTTTGGTTCAGCAGTGACTAAGTAGCTGTACAGTAACCAAACAGTGCTGTCTTTGTTCTGGAAAAGTGGAGAAATGAGATGTATAGTCTTGAACTAAGGAAGCTCACAAGTAAAAAGGAAGCCACGTGTATTCCGGCACAAGCTGGGTTGAATTTATCAGTGTTGCCTAGAAAGAGAGCAAAGAAAGAAAACAAACTCATTTGTTGTTTTGTTTTACCACCTCTTAAATGACCCAAAGCCCATCAGAGCTGATGGTGTTTTGCTGGTTAAACTGATGATACTCATCTGCCTCTCATACATCTGCCTTATTTTCCCCACTTCACTCTCCCACTGTCTGTTTGCTCTCCCACACTGCACATGCTCTTCCTGCCAGTCAGGATCACGAGGAGCCCTGATTATGTTCTTTCTCCTGCACAGCATCATGTCTTCAGCTGGTATTTTGGACAGTAAATCATCCCCAAAGCTGCACTTCACTTAGGACAGCCTACTGTTCTTTCTCCATCATGTGTGCCCCTCCAAAGACAGCTCAGTTGTGCAATACATGCATCCTGTAAGGAAACCTTAACTGTATCTCTTCCTGGATTATTTCAGTAAGTAATATTGATTCACCAAGCTTGTAGAAGGCAAAACTGAAATGTAACATGCTATCCCTGCCATGTGAATCCCCAGGACAAGACAGCAGAGCCATGGTGTGCTTTCCAGAGTGGTTTGAATGCCCCCAGTCTGCCTGTGCTCCTGGACTGGTCACAATCCCTCCAAGAGCATGCAAAAAGGGAGAGCTCATCTGCCAAAAATGTGTTACTGCTGCAAGGTGCAGGTGGGACAGAGCAGGCAGATCCACTCCTATTATGTGATGGTCGTAAGTGGGAGACAGAAATGGTGACTCTAGTCCTCTTAATCATAAGACAAACAGCCTGTTTTATTGTTTGAAACTCTATTATATAGAGAGTTCAGAACTCTTGGATCTAGACGCTGTTTGGTTTGAGTTTCAGCCCTGCCCAGCTCCTTGATATGTCTGCTCTCTGGACTGACCATCATTGACTGAAGTCTCTGCACAAGCTCTCTTATTCACCCAGGGACTTCTAGAACAAGCCAGGTCAGCTGAACTGGACTTGCCATGAGCAGATTTATTTTGTCTTAACTAAAGAGTGTGTCTTGTCTTAACTGTGACACACTCGAGCTGAGGACAAACTCCCTCTCCTCCCTGGAGGAGCCAAGTGTTGAGCTGGAGAGCAAAGCCCTGTTTTACTTGATGGTAACCTAGCAAAATCTGCACAGACATTTAGGCATGCAGCAGGCAGGAAAGGGGAGTGCAGAAAGGGTGGAAGCCAGATGTGAGCTGGCTCATTTGAAGGTTTGTGCACAGGCCTGGGCAGCATTGCTTTGTCTGCTCTTTTGAGTCTGCCCCTCAGGCCACTCCCACAGCATGTGAACCAGTGGTACATTTAATTCCCCTGGGAAATTTGGCTTCTCCAACCACCCAATGGTGTGTATAGTCTGCTCTGTGTCCAGCTGGGATTCTGTCTTGGTGGGATGTGCTCCTGCTCTAGGTCTGGCCCTGAAAGGCAGAAAGATCTGCCCTCCCAGAGCCTGCTCTTTGGGACAAACATCTGAGTTGGCTACGGGACACTGAGCCTAATGGGGAAGGGAGGCACAGACAGCTTGATAAGGAACCCAGCTGCTTGAGAAACCAGCTGGAGGCTCCTCAGAGGAGCAGAACATGGGTGCAGAGCCCAGCCACAGAGCTGATGGGAAGAAAGACACCTGGAGAAGACCGTATTGAGCTCACAGCAGTGTAGAAGGCTCAGTGAAACCAGGCCTAAAAGGAAGGACTTGTCTTCCAGTCACGAGTGGGAGGGGAGTTTGTTTTAATCCTTTTTTGGGGGTAGTTTTCACCCTTTTACTGTAGTTCTTTATTCCAGGAGTTCATTGCTCAGGAGTAGGAGGCAGTCACGGGGGCCTCTGGTGATGTGCTCACAGCAAGGGAAGGCTTGGGTAAGTCCACCTCAAAAGTCCTGAGCTTCTAAAAGCCCATGGCCAGATTTATCCCTTCAGCTAGTTTCTGTGGCCTTCTTTGGCCAGTCAGGACTGGTTACATCAGCATCAAGCCAGAGTGACTTCTTGGCCCAGCCAGGGACCCCAGTGGGAGGGCAGCTCTGGTGGGCTGGAGGTGTGCAGTGTCCCAGCAGTGCTTTGCAGAGCAGCTCCTCAGGTTTCCAGCCTGCTGGGATGTGTTGCTGTAGCAAATCATGCTTCCCAGATTTTTTCTGCATTGGTAGGAGCCTCGTGAAACACGGGGCTACCTTCTGCTCTTTCCCATGTCTTCGGGGTCCTTTGGGTACCGTGGGCTGTTTTCTCCATCAGGGTGGTTTCCCTGTGTGCTCCCCATGGGAAGAGCCATCACTGTGGTCCTGACACTGGAATTCATTATGAGATGACTGTGACAACTTCAGGAAATAAACACTGGGAGCAGATGGGCTTCCAGAGACCAGAAATCCCATTTCTCTATGAACATCCTCAATAATTGGATGCGTGCAAAAACAAAGGAAGGAAGGAAGGAAAAAATGCTGAAGGCTTGGGACAGCCTGTGGGCAGAATTGACTTAACACACGAGTGAGCCTTTTCTGGTGGCTGCAGCGTGGTGGGGACCTGCAGAGCTGTCCATGAATCACCTGATCTGCTCTTTGTTTCACTGTGCTGTTACTCATTGAGCTGTTGCAGGAAACTTTCCACCCCGCCACCCCAAAGCATGGTTATCCTTCAGGACTTTGCGTTCCATCAGCTCACTGGTGTGACCCAGTTACCTGATTTAACAGGGACAGTTTTTTTCCTCCTTTAAGGGCACTGTTGTGAAAATACTCTCTTTTCTTCTTTGGTCTTGAGGCAGTGGCTGAACCCCATCCTCCTTCCCCCTTCCCCATCCCACCCTGCCCATCTGTAAATCCTGTTGTTCTGTATTGAAATGCCTTTGCTGCACAAAAAATTTGCATCCTCAAGGCTGGTATTTGCCAATACACAGAAGACAGGAGAACTGGAGAAGGCTGTGGAAGCAATGGCCACCTAAACCATTAGGTACTGCTCACACCAAACCCTTTTCTTGGCTCCAAACCCTTTCTAGCCACTTCTGGGTTTTTTTCTTAGAAGGGATTTTAGAATTTGATGCTGAAGTAATTGCTGTGATAAGTTTTGTGCTTTCTGCAGCACTCTGGAGTTGTGCAGGGAAATGAAAAGCCTAAAATCTGTTTTATTATTTTTTATGAAAGGCCTCAATATTCTCAGGATAAGGACTCAATCTTCCAGGCACTTCTGAAACTGGTGGTAACTTGCTGATTTTCCAGAAGTGACATTTGGTGTCTCCCAGAGGGCTAAGACACACAGTGATACCCTCCTTCATGCTGAGAGTGTGCTGTCCTGGGTTTGCTCCCTGAGAAGCAGATTGCCCAGAAGTTCCTTGAATTGTACTCCAGCCACCAGTCAGCCACAAACTCACACACAGTGCTTTAAATTGCCAGTGTAAATGAAAGTTGTTTCAAACAGCTCCTTGTCTGTAGCAATAAACTAAAATGAAGAGCTCCAAAATATGCAAAGATGCAAAATAATCCTGGTAGGGGGGAGTTAATCAGGCATGAAAACCCAGGGCAGAGTCCAGGCAGAGATTAGAGAGTTGCTCTTTAATCAAAGCAGCTGAGCTCATGTGTGCCTGTTAGTAACACTGCTTTTCAACCTGGAATTGGAGTTAGAAAAGCAAGGATTTCCTGTAATTCTGTTAATACTATTATTATTTGTGCAATGATCTGGAAGCATTCTTTTCAGCTATGGTCTGGGATCAGGTGCTGTCAACCCAACCTCCTGTTCCTGCTGGAGCAGCAGTGGAATGGGGAGATCCTGCCTGGCTTGGTCCCTCACATTGCAGGAACAGTGGCAAAGCATTGCTTGTGAAGGGGAGCAGCTCCCCTGGGTCCTGCTGCCAGCCCCCACTGTGCTGGTCACTGGGAGGGTGATGCCCTCTGTTACCTGCCCAGCTCTGGCAGCAGCCAAGTGCCTGGAAAGCACAGCACAGCAGAGATCTGGTTGTGTGCAATGCCCAGACCCTGCTGTGCTCACAGCCAGACAGTGATTTGGTGGTTTGGGGTGTAAGTTTAGTCCCAGAAAGCTTTCCCTCATCATCTATGCTGGGAATGAGGCTTTATGTGGCCTCCAAGGCTCCATCACCAAACAGGAGTGTTGCTGCTGAGTGGCTTTAGCCCTCAGGCACAGCCTAGCTCTGGGCAGACCAAAAAAGGGCCAAAAGCCACTTGAAGGTGTCAGCACTGAATACACAGCAGTGCCAGCAGTTGTCTGCTGCCTAATGGAGCTGTGCAGATGTGAGAGCACAGGATCAGCAGGGCCCTGAGCTCCTCAGTGTCAGGACTGAAGGATGGATTTGAGCTGAGCAGCTCAAGCACAGGGCAGCTGCCCTTGTGGTCGCTGCTTGGTTTCTCCAGGCCCTCCTTCCCTGAAAGCCAGTGTGCTTCACCTCTCACCAGGCTGCCTCTCTGCATGAGTGCCTCTCTTCCCAGCTCTGGCAAGGTCTCCACTCACCAAGCAGAGCTGGTGCTTACTGGAGCTTGCTGGAGCCTCCTGGGTGCTTACTCGAGCAAAACCCTTTATGGCACTGGGAGGGCTGCCAGGTCTGTGAGAAACAGCACTGGGTTGGCACCTCCACATCCACATGGTCACTGAGAAATTGCAGCCCAGACTCTTTGGTCCTTCCTAGTGCCTGGACAGGGTGGGTTGTTACTAGCCAAGCAGAGGGGGTGGTAGATAAGGAGCTCATTTTGGCAGTTATCAAAGTTTTAGTGGCTCAGGTTTTGTTCAGGTAGCAGGCCAGGCAGACACAGGCTGGCTTTGCTTATCACTGGTCTTGGAAAACTTCTTGTCCAAACTTGGCTGCAATCTGTGCCTTTTGCCTTCAACCCTCTGCATTTCCATGCTGATCCACGTGAGCAATGGTGTTTGAATGAGCTTTGCCCAACAGTTGCTCCATGACACTTCAAGGAACAGAGAAATAGAGCAAGTCCCTTTGTTTCCTCCAAGGGTTTTCAGGTGCCAGTGGCAGCTGGCTTGAGAGAGTAGATAAAAGTCTATTTGCTTCCTAATTTTTTAACTAAACTCCAAATATTTCACTGTTCATTGATTATGACCTGTCTCCTCCCTGGCAGATGGATGTGTATTGGGGACATTCCTCATTTTTCAGGATGAGAGAGAGGCTTTTCTCCATCCTAGACATTATGCAGCCATAAGAAGTGCTTGCCAGAGGCACTGTCTGCAGGGTAGTGAGTGGCTCGCTGGCTGACCTGGTGCTCTGCTCTTAAGTTTGGCTTTTCTTGATGTTAATGATTCTCACCACTTTCCAGCTAGGATAGTGCTGTATATTGTGGGCCATACAGAGTGCTAAAAGGAAATAAAGCATTTGGGAACTGGCCCATGCACACAAAACTCAACTGATCTTCATCTCGAAATTCAACAATGAATAAAAGGAAATAAAGATATCTGCAAGGACACCACCTTGTTGCTTTTCCGTGCTAAAAGGCTATGAAATAGAGTGGAGATGTGTGTGCAGACATGAGGATGCTGCTGGGCAGAGTGATCTCCAGGTCCTGTGCTGACACCCTACTCCTCTCCATGGTGATGAGCTGCAGTACCCACTCCTCGTTGATTGATGCTTATTGCCATCAGGACTGCAGGGCAGCAAATGCAGTGAAAACAGGCCAGCCACAAAAATGGCTCTTCTGAGTTGATTTCTTCTGTGTTAGGAGAAAAACAGCCTATAAAGGAAAATGCAAGAGAGAGCTGGGACAATCCAAGGCAGCACAGGGGCGAGATTGCTAAATAAAAGCAGTGGCAGTGATGTTCCCCCAGTGAGGAATCACTGCCTTCTCCATTAAGAGTTAACACTGGATCAGCACAATCCCTATTTTTAACTGTCTCCAGCAGTTTCCTAGCAGCCTGCTTTGACTGGGTTATGCTGAAGGCCTGCCTTAATGTTAGTGCCATTGGGGAAAAGAGGAATTCCTGTGCTGGCCCGGGAGCAGCAGGACATTCCCAGAGTGTCCTGCTTTGCTCATTGCCTTTTCCAAAGCTTCTGTCTGGTTGAAATAAGAGCCCTTCCAAAATTTCCAAGCAATTAAATTAAAACCCCTTGGAAGGCAGGGCTGGACTGCCTTTCAGGAAGGGAGGCTGACTGCAAGCAAAGTTAGCAGTGCTGGTGTTGAACTGTACAGCAATGCTTGGAGCAGTTTGCCCTCCCATGGCCAGTTGGAGCTTGCAGCTTCTGTTCTCCAGTGCTGCCACAGAGGTTTCCTTTGGCTCAGATGGATTCAGACTCTGGATTAGCACTGTGCTCTTTGCCTGTGTCTTTACTCCAGCCCCAGGATAATCTGCCTGAAAGGGAGAGAGCAGGGGGTTTGCTGGAGCAAAGTGCTCTCGTGTAGAGTGCCCAGCACCACTTTCTCCAGCAGCACCTGTTTCCTTGCAGGCAGTTCTGAGTTCTTGGGGATACCATGGGCCTGTTCTGCATTTTGTGGTTTGTTCACTTGTTTGTGGTTTGTTGAGGCTCTTGTGTTAAGCTCCAAAATACCCAGAGCTGCTGCATCTCAGTGGGAGCACCTGACAGTGATTGCAGGCCAGAGTACTGCTGGATAAAAGCTCTCTGGACACTTCTGCATTCGCAAGGGAAAATGGCCTCAAGTTGTGAGGTTCAGGTTGGACATCAGATGGAATTTCTTCACTGAAAGGGTGGTTAATCATTGGAACAGGCCACCCATGGCAGTGGTGGAGTCACCATCCGTGGAGGTGTTCAAAAAAGGAGCAGATGTGGCCCTTTGTGATATGGTTTAGGGGGTTTGGCAGTGTTGGGTTAAGGGTTGGACTTGAAGATGTCAGAGGTCTTTTCCAACCTTTCTGATCCTGTGGTTCATGGGTCCCTTTGTGAGATCATTCCTCCACTCTAGGGCCAGATCCCTCCCACATCTCTTAGGTCTGAGCAGCCCCACTGCAGGGTGTGCCTGCAACAGAGAGCAGATTGGCCTGGCATGGATGGGAACAACAGAGCCACAAAGCAGAATGGGATGAAAACAGGAAACTATTTTGCTTTTCATCAAGGTTTTGCATGGGAAAACAAGAGATAAAATGCATAATCCCAATTTCTGCACTTTTTTTTTTTTAATTGCATTTCCTGAGATTCAGACTTTCAGGCATTTAGGCAGAAGAGAGACAGTGGTAGATAGGCTGGTTCCTGCCTCCTGCCCACCATCTTTAGTGACATCCCAGTAAAGAACCAGGTATGAAGCACTGATGCTTCTTTCCTCCATCCATCAAAAAACTTTTTCCAATTTGCCCTTTGAATTTGTTGGGTTTCTCCTCCCCAACATCTTCAGTAGACTCCCAAACCCCAGCTATCCCTGCAGCCCAGACTATCTACAATGGATTTCTAGACAGTATGTGCATGACAGCAGTTCTCTCCCTGGTGTCCTATGGTGTCCCCAGCCCCACTCTCCAGGAGAAAAAACACAGGAATCTGGTCCCTGTTAATAGGCCATTAGCACCAGCAACATCCAGAGTTGGATGTCTTGGTCTTTGAGCAGCCAGCAGTTACTGTGCAGTGTCCAGTGCAGCAAGTGTGAAAAGCCAGATGATTTTAATGATTTTAATGACAGGGTGTCCATTGAAGCCTCTGGTTTGCAGGAGGTTGTGATAATTTCCTCTTTCTCCCAGATAAAAGAAATGCAGAGTAAGAGAAGTTCCTTGGCCACTGCTGGGTGGACCCTTTGAACATCTCATTTAATTTACTAGATAATGATCACATTTATGGAACAGCTTGTTTCAATTTTCTCATTATCACTAACTGAGATGATAGCTTATTTAATCCACTTCTGCACCACTTCACAGACAATGAGAAATGTGGGAAGGAAAGTCATTCAGAAGAGCACGTGGAACTCTGGTGTAAGCAGGTTGGTACAGATGAACCTTCAGTGTGGGAGCCTCAGGTTTCTGATGCAGGTCACTAATAGGAAGCCATGTGGAACTGAGGAATTTTGCAGGACCTGTGCTGTCGTCCATTCAGGACTCAGGTCATGCTGGAGTTCAGTGGCTGAACCAGATGCCAAAGCTTTTTCTCTGAGACAGTAAGAAGCCTGTGCTGCTAAAAGACTGATATACTGTCTGCCAAGAGGACTGAAGCAAATGATGAATGAGATCAGAGATGAATTTGCTCTAATACTAATACGTTATATGTAAGAGCACAGAGTGTTTCCGCTGATTCTGAAAGAAATTTAATCCTCTGCCACTGAGAAGGAAATGGGCTTGTAAGTCTGAGGAAGGAATGCATCATAATCCCAGAAGAATTAGGCAGTGGTTTCTTGGCACTGGAGATTTGGCAGGATTTTGACGGGGAACAGGAGCAGGTTTAGCCAGTAGATTTCAGCAATGGCAAGTGGGGTGAAGGACACCTGTGGTCTCTTGGCTGTCCCTGGGCTGTTGTGTCTGTTTTCATATCCTTACCCATATAACAGTAGAAAGATTAATTATCCAGAGTTTTCACATGGAAGAAAGCAAGTTCTCGTGCAGCTAAACCACCTCCTTCCCTGATCACAGGGCATGTAAAGCCCTGCCATGGGACAGGATGGGATCCCAGCTTCCCTGTCAGCCATGGAGGAGAATCACCTGATGGCCCAGAGGGAACTGCCAGGGAGCTCTGACATCTTCTCTTGATTTTTCCAATGTGACAAGCAAACCCACCAGCTGTCCAAAGCAGAGCAGGGAGAATGTGACTGAAGGACTATATTTACCTTCACACCTTTTCTGAAGGCTTATGCAGACCCCTGAAGCATAAAATAAAATTATCCCTCTTATTTCAGTTGGCTTCTAAAGAAAGAGGTACACAGGAGGGGCCTGAAGTATTCAGACACTGAGCTGAGTGTTCAGTGGTCTCTCCCTAGAATCTTCTGGAGAAGTCAAATCAAAAGCCAGGTGTGCATTGCAAGGGAATTGTTTTTCCAAATAGAAATTATAAGATGAGTAGAAAAGCTGTGTTTTCAAAAGTAAGGAACTCCTTGGACTCCAATTGTAAATCAGACTTCCCTGCATCCATGATATAAAATATATGCTTGACCTGTAGCTGTTTAGGAATTATTCTTTAAATATTCTTTTGAGCACCAGTGTCAGAGCTCTGACTAAAACGTCCTTTATAATGGGCTGTTCTGCCTTCAGCTCCTACTCATTTTATGCTAATTGCTGACAAGTCATAATTTTCCAGTAAACCACTCAGAATAAGCTCCATGCAGATATTAATGATACAATAAGTCTTTGAGCAGCCACCGAGACTGAAACATGAAAAGTTAAAGGCATTTCCTTTTGGGATTTGACCCCCTGATGCACTGCTTGTCTTCTAGGCAACAGGCACAAATTCTGTGTGTGGAGGGTTGGTTTCTAATCCCCAGATCACAGTGGTGAGTTGAGCAGCTACCTACAGGATTGGCTGCTTTGGGATGGGAGTGCCTGGGCTGCAATTCCTGCCCTGACTTAGGGGGATGAGGTGCCCAGATCCCACCAATTCTGGTAGCAGGCTGTGCCACATTTACTGAGGGTTTCTGGAATCCAAGCTGTTTCCTCTGGCACTGCTGGCTGCACTTCTACTCCAGCCTGAGGGAGGGGTGGCTGTGAGCTGTGTGACATTGAGGGGTGGCCAGGGGGCAGTGATGACCACTAGAAGGGTCAGACAGGACTGGGGGTCCCACTGCTGCCTGAGGAAAGAGCCCAACTGCAGGCAGGCCCAGGAAGGGAAGCACCAGGAGGAACTTCTGGCCAGACCACCTAAGCTAAGGAATAAATCCTCCCGTGCATTTAGCCCTGCAGACACACACATCTGCTGTCCAGTGGTGAGTGGGGGAAATTCTACAGAGTGAGCTCGTTCCAGGAAGCTTTAGTCTTATTAGTTTTTGGAGGAAACCCAGGAAAAATTCCATTGGAAAGCTGAAAGCTATTATGGCAGGATAGCTGCTAAGTGACTTGGTATTTGCCCTTGGAGACCAGCTCTCCCAACTTTATGAAAAATTATATAATCTGATTCTCCAGTTTCGTGTCACTGCAGGCCCAGTGTAGTGTTTTCTACAAAATGATCATGATGTTCAACATCTGCCATCGTATTTTGGTTCTTTTTTTTTATGGGTAGAACAAAAAGGGAAATGAGAAAGAAAATGCTGAAGATGTAAAGTTTCTTGCTTCTCCTTGGAGTTCAGTAAGTTGTGGAACACTGTGGAATTTTCAGTCCTTTCAGTAACTTTATTAAGTAACTCCTAGTATCACTTATGGGTGTTTAAAGAGAGGAAAATGGGATTTTTTCCTGTCTGCCAATTAATTAATTGTGATTAGCACACAATCTTCAGGGCACCACCAGCACCTGTGGGCCTCTCCTTCTTCCTCTGCTTCCCACCACAGCTGTCTAGTGTACCTGTTGAGCTGTTAGCTGGGGCATTGTCCCCACCTGGAGATGACCTTTGTTGACACCTTGTCTGGAACAAGCTGAGGATATCGTTGGGAGGAGATGTTGAAGCATGAGGGAACAGCCAAGCCAGCACTTCAGGGGAGAAAGGCAAGTAATCCATTCTTACAAATATCTCAGCCCATGGTGGGGTTGAACTGGTTAGGAGCTGATGAATATCTTCCTCTTCCTTCCTTTGATTTTGAATGGACAGGCTGTGCTGCTGTGCACAGCATCTCTAATTTGCAGGGAAGGTTCAGTTGTCCATTTGGGACCAGAGCTGGCACTGGTTGTGGCTGGTGGAGGATGAGGGGACCCAAACAAGTGATTTCTGCTACTCAAAGTGACCATGCAGTATTGCTCCTCTACCTGCAGTGCCCTGCTCCACAAGCTGCCTGGTGAAGCCTTCAGGAGGGACCTGCCAGGGCCTCCACACAGCTCTGACTCTGCCCCAAACCCGTGGGCTCAGGCTGAGTCATCCCCCAGGCAGGTCCTGACAGAAAATCCCTGTGACTCAGGAGCTCCCAGGAACACAGAGGCTGGGAAGAGCCACCAAACAAGGGAGGATTTCTGCTTGCCACCACGCTGCTGAGCCTGACCTGCCTGGGGGCAAACAGGGCATTCAGACACATCTATAGGGAAAAAAGTGATTAGAAAACAGGGGAGAAGAATGAGAATAGGGATGGAAGGAGGAAAGACATTTTGGTCTGGTGGGCTCTACAGCTGCCTCAGCCAAAGTCCCTTCCCATCATCTCTGTCACATTAAAGAGGCTTCAGTGCTCACCAGAAAACTGATGAAAGGTGGAAATGCAGAAAGCAGAGGTTGGAAATCTTTGTTAAACACTGCTGAGCAGTGCCCAAGCAGTATTTTCTGCTTCAGAAGAGAGTGCCCAGTGTTGGGAGAGCAGTGCTGAGCAGTGCCTGTGCTGTGGGGGCATTCTGGGGAGCAGAGGGGCTGGGTTTGTGGCAGTAACCAGGGATCTGGGCAGGGTACACACCATGGGCATTTCAGAGGGCCATGGCCATCACCAGGAGGCAGCCAATGTTGCACTGGTCAAAGAATGAACCAAAATGAAAATGTGGTGGCCTGAAGTGGCCATGTCCCCTATGATGTAAGTGGGTGAAGGGAAGGCCAAGCTTCACTTCCCAAAAATGTCACATTCTGGTGTCATTAGCAGGCTAGGCAGCAAAGCTAAGGATTAGTCCTTTGAAGTTCCCAGCCCTCCCCCACTCCTCTGTCTTGTGCTTGGGGCTGTTTGAGGCCAAACAGTGTCTCTGTGCTTGCAAGGAGCTGTCATGCTGTCAGGAGCTAGTTAGAACTGACAGATAATGCTTGATTTTACATTATAACCCACTTTCTTCCCCCCACACCAACTGTACATGTCTCTTCATGCCCAGGCTGTGTCATTTCCGTTTGTTTCCAGCCCTCACATCTCTCTTTGGCTGGGCTCTCCTCCTCCCTGCCTGCAGAGCACACGTGAGGTCTGGGCTGTGCCTGGAGCTGTGCAGACTTGCAGAGCAGTGACTCCAGGCTCTCAGCTCACCAGGCACAGGGGCAGGGATGGCACAGGCTGGGGTGGGTGGCACAGGGCCAAGCAGGAGACAAAGCCAGCAGCTTGCCACTGCTCCCACAGTAGGTGTGGTATCATCAACAGCAAAGGTCTAAGAACAAATGAGTAATCTCCCTTTCAGCCCCAGTAATTTTGTCTTTCATAATTAAAAAAAAAAAAATTAAAATCACTTTGTGCCCCATTGCTGCATCCTGGAGGCCACAAAATGTCTGTTTGCTGAACTAGATAATTTTTAAAGTCTCTTCCAACCTAAACCATTCTAGGATTCAATATAGCCCTACCACCAGTGTGGCTCCAGCTGAATGTAAACCCCACTCTGTGCTTACACGTGTTGTGCATCAGACAGCAGGGATGTCCTGAGGTGCCATCAGGCACAGGAAGCCCATGGGGGAGATTGATGCTCAGTTCAAATCCCCTGAGCCCCAGTCGAGAGGTTTTAAACATCTGACCATTCTTTCTCACCTGATCTGGAAAAGCAGCAAAGCACCTTGTCCAGTGTGAAACACACCAGTCGTTTTGCTTTGATTGGCAAAGCCTGTGACCACCAGAGGCACTCATTTTAAGGTGTCCCAATTTTAAGAAGATAAAAATAAAACTTATTCCATTTAAATAATTTGGCAATTCATTTAAATCTTCCAGGAGTAAAGGCCAAGCTGTACAGCTTGTGTTAAAAGAAAGAGCTGTGAAAGTGCAAGGATTTTTTTCCTTCAGGGAAAAAAACCCCACTGTTTTCAGATTGCTATGACAAGTTTTTATGTATTTATCTTTTCCTTCCCCGTTGATGTGTTGGAGATAACTAATAAGCTGGTAAGGCTGATTATAATAGATCCAAAAATAAGACTCAGAGAGATTCCCCACAGCCCATATCCGACAGGTCTTGTCACTTGGATGCATTTGTGAAAGGCTGGTTTGTCTCTCAGATGACAGATGCTTTGATGAGCTAATCATCTCATTTCCGTGAACTGCACATCTGTAAAAACAAAAGGGGATGAGGCTCGAACAAGTGACTAAGCCCTGCTCTTGTTTGCATTGTTTCATTGCTGTTGTGTGAGTGGAGCTGCTGTGCCCTGTGCCAGCTGACAGGTGACGTGACACTATTTTGAGCAGATGACTCCTCTCTGGGGTTCTGCTCACCACAAAGCCCACAGAAGAGGCTTTTGCCCACACCCTGGTGGTCTCTGGCACTCCAGGAGCAACCAGCCTTGGCTCAGCCAATCTCTCATCTGGTGAATGTGGTGCTCCAGCTCAGGAGGCAGGTGAAAAGGCAAAGCTCAGGTGGAGGCAGCAAGCAAAGGTTCCTGGGGGTGACAGATGCTCTTCTCCATTTCCTGCACCAGTGGCCAGTTCCTCCCCACTGCTGGGTCTCCACAAAGGCCACGAGCAGCAAGAGGGTCTTCCCTGTGCTTGGCACGTGTGGAGCAAGTGCTAGCCAGGGGACAGGGGTCGAGACCCTGCCACAACTTTTCTGCCAGAGCCGTCAATTTAGTGAAGTCACCTGCTCCAGGAGGCAGTAGCTCTCTCATCCATGTTAGCTTGGGCAGGAGCTGGATGCTAAACAGGTGGTTTCCTGCCTTTGTTATTGCCAAGCCACCATTTCCCATTATTTTTTCAGTGTTTGTGCTCAGCAGCCAGTGAGGTACAAGGATGAACAACCTCTCTGAAGCTTTCTGTACATTTTCTCTGCTTTTTCTTCACCTTTAAACTGGAGCACCAAGGGTTCTGAGTTCCTGCAGAGGAACTAGGAGCAGTTCAGTGCCTCAGTCCTGATGCTGAAAGTCCTCACATCCATCCTGTGCATCAAATCCTCCAGCCCATGTATTCATTCTGGAGAAGGGTCCAAACAAAGAAATTTAGTGTGTGGTAACTAATTTACCTTTGCTGTCCACCTTTAGTTAATTTAGATGAAATTTGCAGTGTGTACCTTACCAGTCATGTTTTCCTGGTTTTCCTCTTTAATTTTGTGGTCCTAGGTTTGATTCTCTTGTTTCAGTGTTTTCTGGATTAATTTTATAGCAAAATAAATTGTAACTATGTCAATCCACCAGTATGATTATCTGAATCAGGAAGTTTGTTTTTTCTTTAGTTTTTTTGTGCAATAGAGCTGTGCTGGAGGAGGAGCAGATAAAGATCCTTGAGAGAGGAATATGCCCAGCTACTGAGGCTGCAAATCCTCAGAAGTTTGTTTCCCTTTTTCAGTTCAAACATGAATTTATGAGAAGGACACACTGTATGTCCCCCACCTCTGCCTATCCAGAGCCATTTATTTCAAAGCAAGAAGGTTTTTTTCGCCCTGAAGTGGAAGTTTAAAAGGAAATTATCAGGTACTTTCTAAACCAGTTTTGCATCTTTGTTGCTGTTTTATCTGTAGTAATTTGAAATGCTGGGGGTGGAACTCTTTTTGATGGAATGCCAGCAGAAAAGTAAAGCCCAGCTTTAACCCTTGGGCTCCTCTTGTCATAGTTTTGTGCCTCAGGATCATATTCTGTGGACTGAAAAACTTCCTTGCACTTCTCTGGCAGATGTGAGGGGAATTCAGGATGTGTGTGTCCTTGCCTGACAGTGGACACAGAGCTCTGAGGGTGTTTTTGCAGGGCCAGGGTGGTGTGAAGGGAGCTGGCAGAGCTGGCAGGGTGCAGCCTGTGGGTCTGTGGCCGTTCTCTCCCTGCTCTGTCTTTGCTGGTGCTTTGGGCTGTGTTTTCCTTTGGTGGGGGTTGCAGAGGAGCAAGAGGAGCTCATGCTGCCCTTACTGAGGTGTTTCCAGGCTGAAAATTCAACACTTAAGCATTAGCCAAGGTGCCTGGGATGGGGTGCAGGTACAGGACTATCCCAATCCACAAAAATGAGTCACATGGTGAGCAACCAGCCTTGGTGAGTCTCTTCCCTCCGTGTTCATGGATCAGCCCTGGAACATTGCTCAGTGATGGCTTTTTCTAAGCAAGTGGTTCCTTTTTATTTTTTTTTTCCTTTTTTTCTCTTCTTTTGTCTTAGTTAAATGTATCAACATCAGAGCATGTAAACTGTACCATGGGCTAACGCTGCTCCCAAGCAAGAGTTAAAGCATGGCCATTCCCCTTTTCCATTTCCTTACTAACAGCTTCAGACCTCAGCATCTATCAAAATAGATGCTGGAGCCAAAAGCTAACAAAGGTGGAAATGATCTCTGCAGGGCAGGCTGCTGTTTCCTGTGATCTGGTCTCAGGCCACGCAGATACAGCTCCAGTTTCAGCCCCTGCTTGTGCTGGGGGTGTTTGCAAAGAGCTGCCACTGTACCCAGGGCTGGAGCAGCCCAGGGAACTGTCTGTGCAACATGAGAACAAAACAAAACCAGGAAAGAGGAGATGTCCTACCTACAAGTGTGGGTTTGGACTGAATATGCATAAAATGATGTTATGGTTGTGGGTTGTAAGGTCACCTGTCCCTTGGGAACCAGCTTTAGCTTACAGAGGAGTATTGTAGGGAGATAAAAGTCTTGAGGAACAAGAGTTTGCTGGAGCTACATCTGAGCTGCAGAAATGCAGGGAAAGGCAGCTACTTCTCATCCCTAAGGTGTGTGATGGGAGAATGCCAACCCCTGGAACCCCTTTTAAGGACTGTGGAAGTTACTGGGGGTTAGAAATTCAAGCTTTGTGCATACAGGGTTTTGCA
Source organism: Trochalopteron elliotii (assembly GCA_024734555.1). Lineage (NCBI taxonomy): Eukaryota > Metazoa > Chordata > Aves > Passeriformes > Leiothrichidae > Trochalopteron > Trochalopteron elliotii. The sequence goes on along the minus strand of JANPWX010000277.1, from coordinate 49,056 downwards.
CTGAGAAGAGGAGCAGAGCACTCTCAATGTCCAGAGCACCTGAAGGGCAGGTATATGTCACCCATGTCATTGCATCTGCAAGGGGTTTGGTGTTGACAAAATTTTACTTATGGCTCTTGCCCTAATGCAGTTAAGATCTCCTTGAGTCTGAAAAGTGCTTTGAGATCTTAAGATGGATTGGTCTTTGTAGAAAGAAAAAACATTGCTATATTCACCTTCTTTTTCAAACCTTTTATTATAATTGCTCTCTGTGAGCACCAAATTCACTGGGGAAAAAAAAGTATAAAGCATTAAAAAGTCATTGCTGTCTGTCTCTTTTCCCCCACTGATTGCTGAAGTTTCTCAATTTTGTACTCAGTTTCCATCACTTGGGAGACACATACATCAAGCCAATAGGATCCATAAATATTCTTAATCCCATTTTGCTGGCAAATTTTTTTTTTTTTTGCTTTAATCTAATGCAAATACGATCCCAATTCATGTGAGAAGCCACACTCCTGCCTGGCTGCCTTGGCAGCAATGCCCCCCCAAATGAATCACACTTATTTCATGTTTACATGATCTCTAGACTTTGGAACCCTTCAAAGGCACCCCATAATACACCCTCAGTTTCTACCAGTTTGCAGGCACTGGAGGAAATACTGGAGGCTGTTCAGAACAACAGCCTCAAGGCAGGGATTGGGGTGTACTTGGAGACTCATCTGGCAGTGCCAAAAAAAGGAAATGCTGCATTTTGGGAGGGTTTCTCAAGTGCTCTTGGCACTGTGGGCGTGGGGGGCTGGCAGTGGTGTGAGGGTGGAGGGATCAGCCAGAACTGAGCTGCAGCTCCCAGCCCTGTGCTGTTGTCTCCCCAAAGGTGTGTTCCCTGCGTGGCAGGACATGTCACCCTGGTTAAGCTCCCCAACATCACCCAGATCTGGGGCTGCTGATTTGCTGCTGGGACCACTGCCATGCCTCGGGGTGCCTGACGAGAGGATTATTTTTGTTCTTTGCAGAAGACACTGTTTTCCAAATGGATCATAAAAAGAAAAATGTGCTCGTAGGTGTTGAAAGAGCAAATGCTTTTGCATTTGACTGCACTGTGCTTTTTCTGGTTTCTTTGCTCCTTGGAAGCAAATGGGGGCTTTCATCAGGATTTTAAATTCTGGGTCCTTGTGGACTGACTTTGTCCACATAACTGCAGTGAGGACTGTGATTTTTGAGGGGAAGGCAATTGAAGCAGTGTACACTGATTCACAAAACAGACCTCCTCAGGCACCCTGTGCTCCCTCAGCCAAGTTTTGCCTTTTATATATTCCTGGGTCTTTTTGGTTTTGGTATGGAGGCATTCATGTTCTCACATCCCCCCGGGGAGTTTCTAGAGCTCCATTAGGACAGCAGCTGTGCCTGGTTTGAAGCTCATTTCATCTGTTCTCAGGGAGATGCTGGTGACCCCCTCTGCACTATTCTGGGGCAGCCTGACATGCCATGTCCTGTAAATCCTGTTCTGTATTGAAATGCCTTTGCTGCACAAAAAATAAATCCTCAAGGCTGGTATTTGCCAATACACAGAAGACAGGAGAACTGGAGAAGGCTGTGGAAGCAATGGTCACCTAAACCATTAGGTACTGCTCACACCAAACCCTTTTCTTGGCTCCAAACCCTTTCTAGCCACTTCTGGGTTTTTTTCTTAGAAGGGATTTTAGAATTTGATGCTGAAATAATTGCTGTGATAAGTTTTGTGCTTTCTGCAGCACTCTTGAGTTGTGCAGGGAAATGAAAAGCCTAAAATCTGTTTTATTATTTTTTATGAAAGGCCTCAATATTCTCAGGATAAGGAGTCAATCTTCCAGGCACTTCTGAAACTGGTGGTAACTTGCTGATTTTCCAGAAGTGACATTTGGTGTCTCCCAGAGGGCTAAGACACACAGTGATACCCTCCTGCCCATGGTGCTCTTATTACCTGCTCCTTCTCTGCTCTGTGCTACCAGAGACCCTCCTGGACCCATCCATACCTGTCCTGGAGGGTGCTTCTGCTGTATGCTTTTTTCCATGCCTCTGGCTTTTAGCTTGGATTTCTCCAAGTCTTTCCCACAAAGACCTTGGCACCTCCTTATACACTGATTTTTTGGAGGATTGTGGCCCTGGTTTTCTGCACTGTAATGTTTGGATCCATTTGGAGATTTACTTGTTAGCAGCTCCCTGTTGCTGGCCTGCTCTCCTACACCAGCAGGCTTCTCCTCAGCCACCAAATGTGCTGGTGTGTCATGAAATCCTTCCCCTGACTCATCCTTCTGATCCTTTCAACTGCCCACTCCAAAAGCACACTGTAGGCTGGGATGAGGAGCTCACCCTGGCATGGGCTGTGCTGGTGCCTTCATCCAAGAATCTCTGAAGCTTCTGGAAAGGAGAAAGTGGAGACTGGGACATGAGCTTGTGTCTTGTCTGGATGCTGAGGAAAAGTCCTGAATTTGCTGAACCAAAGGGGCCTTTTCCTTCACCTGCTGGGAGAGTGTCTGGGGAAAGGCTGGCTCTGATGGTCAGACACTTCTCTGCTGCTGGTGTTTTGGATATGGTGATATCTCCTCTTGTTCAGTCCTTTCAAGAAGCTCCTTTTTGTGAGGTCAACAAAAACAATTTTTCACATGTGTTTTTCACACAGTGGAGGGGAAGGACCTGGTGGGGCTGCAGCTGGAAATGTCCCTCCCATCACAAGCTGGGTCCTCACCAGGTACTCTGGAGGCTGAGCTGGCACTCAAGGAATGGCCAGAAGGAAATCAACATCCTCTGCCACTGGATATGTAGGGTGTGCAAATATTTCCTGCTATTAAAACCCCACAGAAATGGAAACAGCAGGTTCAGAGGACTTTTTCTCTCCATCATTTCATTTACCAACCATCTGAGCTCTGGTTGCAGGGTCTATCTCTGGAACAACCTTCCTGGGTGGGTGGATATTGTCTCCTTTCCCCGTGAATTCTTCGTGGCACTGTTGATCTCCTGACTTAAATTCTTGGTGCAATTAAGGAAAGCAGTATCATCAAACTGTCTGTGCAGGAAAGTGATGATGAGTGACAGCCTGAATGTGTCACATCAGCAACTTCCTAGGAGGTGTTTGCTACCTCCACAGAAGTTATTTGCAGAGGGTTTTAGTTACTCTCTGACTTGCCCAAAGGGGAAAGAGTTGTTCAAAAATTAAAGAGGTCAATGGGGGCTGCAGAGATTGCCTCTTATTTCTGCGTGGTCCTGGGAAGTCCTGCTTTCCCAGCCTGTAAAAAGGAGGATGTTCTTACCTGGTGGAGGTGGGAAGTGTGTTGAGATGGTGGAGTCACCATCCCTGGACGTGTTTAAAGAAAGACTGGATGTGGCACTGGGTGCCATGATCTAGTTGAGGTGTCAGGGCTGGGCTGGACTCGATGATCTTGAAGGTCTCTTCCAACCTACACATTCTGTGATTCTGTGAGATGTGCAGCACGAGTGTGGCAGAGGGAAAGTAAAGAGGCCCAGTGCTCTGCAGTGAGCCTAAACCACATGGGGCAGAGACTGAGCAGAGCTGCCACTCCTGGAGAGGGCAGGACACAGCTGAGGGGCTCCCTGCTCCAAAACAAAGCCAAAGGGGAATGCACCAAGGAGCCAGCCATCACTAGGAAACAACACAGTGCCTGCACAGAGCCATGTGTCAGCTGGGAGACAGAAGTGACAAAGGAGCCTTGCAGAGAAATGTTATTACTGGTGGTTGTTAGTGTGTCTGTTTATTTCATTTAGCCTTTAAACAATGTATTTGATTTTATTTTTTTTTAATTTTAAATACTTTTTGAGCCCAGCTTCAAAGTGACCTCCTGAGTAATGGTTCAGATAATTCCTGGCAGAGAACAACTTTTGAGTAAAAGCTGGAGCCCCACAATGAGGCCTGGAAATATAAAGCCATCACTTCATTTCCCCCAGGTACCTGTGTGCCTGGAATACATCCTTCTTATGCTCCTTTGTTTGAACTCTAGAATGGGTGACAGAGTTATTAATTAAAACTGTGGCATGCACAAGGTTTGGAAAAGGAACAAGAAATGCAAAAAGCAGTGATTTCCTCCTCCTCCTCTCCCTCCCCTGCAACTTCTTCTATTCTTGGATTTCCATGTGATACCTTGTCCTGCAAATAAAAAATCCAACCCACCTCCCCCATCCAGACTTACTTTGAGGAGGTTCTTAGGAGCACCTTTTGCTTTGAACTGAATCATTGCTTTATTTCCTAGGCATGAAGGCACCAGCAGAGACCCACCCATCTGCTCCTTGGATCAGGGGTATTGGCACTATGCAAATATAACACAAAAATCCATGTAGGCAGTAAATCCCTGGTCTGGGGATAGAAGGGAAATTCATAGAAACATCTTTTTCTTTGGGTTCACAGCCTTTTCTGAGTCAATGGTGACCACTTATGTTGCCTCCATCTAGGTCAGGCTCCCAAAGTGGAAAGAAGTAGAGCAAGTTACAGGTAAAATCAAGGATCTGCTGTGGTCATCTCCTCTAGACAACAACTCAGGGCCCAGTATCCAGTCTGGCATTCTCCAGTGCTCTGCATCCCACAGAAAACCTTTTTTGTAACCTTCTTTCTGCTGCTCCCCATTGCTAAAGAAAACTGCTCTCCTTTGCTGGCCTGGGTGCTGCAAGGAGAAGTTCATTGTCAGTAGGGATGTCATTTTAAAAAATTAATGCATTAAAAATGTTTCCTTCCTCTACAATAATGATAATTTTTAGCTTCCTGCAGTGGAACATTTTCTTAATTGAATTCCTAATACACTGAACATCTTTGAAAAGCATGAATGGCAATTTCATCTTGCTGGCTGCATTCTCCTAAGGGACACTCTTTGGGGACTGTTCATGACACCAAGACCTTTCTTCCCTTTCAGGCCCAGGTTTTACCAGCAGCCTTTGCTCACCAGTGAGCATCACCCCTTGTTGTCAGTGTGGTGGGTCCTTTGTTGGAGGTGAGCTCCTGTGTTTGTCCCAGGGTACAGCTACAGCTCTGCAAGAGCTACATCACCACTGGGCTGCCTCTCCACCAGGTCCAGCAAATTTTCTCCTGCTTCTACGAGCACAAATCCTGCCAAGGACTTGCTTGTACCAGATGATTTTTGCACCATTCCCTTGCCAGGTGTGTCCTGATGCTGGCAGGATCCTGACAGGGGGCCTGCTGCACCATGCTCTCCATCCTAAAGTGCATCCAGAGACATCTCTGATTCTTTTAGGTGCTTGGGAGTTTTGCAGAGTTACTAAAAGTGCCCTTGGTGGTGTTACAGTTGCCTTGTCTTTTTGGAAATAAGATGATTGGAACCTTTTACAACTTAGTAATTCTGTGAGACAGGGGAAAGCAAAGGGAGAATGGGAATGTGCAGAACTGCCCAAGAGACCATGTCCCACGCTGGGTCATTTCCTCTGGCAGAGATCTTTTCCACAATTACTTTGTAATTGTACTCTGTACCTGTCATTTTGTGACTATGGCTGAAGCATTTTCATTTGAAAAGTTATTCCTTAGGTCTGGCAGAAAGATGACAAATATGGGGGGAAGGGGGAAACCAGAAAAAACTACTGGGAATTGATCTCTTCACGAGAGGTCTGAATCCTTCTCTCTCCTCTGAAGGGCAGTGTCTATCCAGAACTGCACCAGAGACCAGAATATCCCAGAATTGGTATCCAGCTTCATTATGGTTCCTGTTATCTCCTCCCCCCCAGGACAACTGTACTGCCCTGGGCTGCTCACGAGGGAAGGGAGCCCCACAGGGAAACCTCTTGGACATGGGAGAGTGCTGGTGGAAAGCTGTTTGTGTGCAGTGGGAAGGTGCCTACCCCAAAATCACTCTGCAGTCTCCTGCTGTGACCTACTGTAAGTGTGGCAGCAGGCAGATCAGGCCTGCTGGCTAACAGAGAACAGTTTTTTACCCCTAAAAAATGATTGAGTGCAGCTGTTTAGAAATAAAGCACTGATTATCTACATTTCACACCAGGTCTGTGGGCCCAAGTGTGTGCAAGAGCACCTTGAACTCCCAGGGCTGAAAAATATCTGCCCTTAGAATAAATTGTACCGGGGACTGACTGGACCCTTTCACTCTTCAGTGGTGATTTTGAGGAAAATGCACTGTACTGAAGATGATTTTCCATTTGAAATAGCACAGGAATGCTCTCCTAAAACACTAAACATGCCTGGTATTTTTAACTTAAAATGGCTGCTCAAAATACAAGGAAGAGTGTAGGTAATTAAGCCTCTGATCACTTAAAATTAGAGCATGTGGCTCAGAGAGCACAAGCCCAAATCAGTGAGAACACAGCACTTAGCTAAAGGCATCCCTAAGAACAGGTGCTGTGGAGTGGAAGAAAGGTCTAGAGACCTTTCACCTCCCATCTACAGAACAAAAGTGTTCCCTTTTGTGGTAATTTTAATATTTTCGTGGTAGTTTTAATATTTTTGTGGTAATTTTAATATTTTTATGGTAATTTTAATATTTTTCTAGTGACTTTGATTTGCTATGTAGAAGAAACATGTGATAACAAACACCAAACCATCTCCAGCTTCAGTGTTGTATTTTCCAACTGCCCCCCTTTTCCCTGGTCTTGTGTATGTATGGAGTGCAAGACACATTTTACTCAATGCCAGAGCAGACCAAAAGCTCTCAGTATGTTTTATATCTGTTCAGTTAGTAATTTAAATTAAAAAATGTACAGAGAGATGGTGACTGCAGCTCAGCCAGGTGCCTCTGACAGTGGTCTGTAGGAAAAGCTAAGCAACCTGTTATGTGTGTCAGAGGAATAAATCTCTTATCTCAGAGGGCTGATCCATAAAGGATTGATGATTCAAGCCCTGCTCTCAGACAGGTCATTTTTGCTACAAAACATAAATGTTTTATCAGCATCAGAACACCCCATAGACTTACTGAGCCTACAGGAAGCCCCAGGTTATCAGCCCAAGCTTCTCACATTAAAGGGAAAGCCCAAAAAGAGTCTCAGTGTCACAGGCTGGGGTCCTGCATTAAAAAATTAAAAAAAAAAAAAAAGGGGGGGAAACACACATATTAAAAAAAATCTACAGCTGAGAATTTTCAGAGAGTGATCAAACCCCCTGGAACCAGAGAAAGAGACTGACATGACTCTTAACTCCAGTTCTTTGGCTCAGACCCTAAATAGCTGAGGTCAAATTATTAATAGAGAAGGTGAGTGACAGATTCCAGATTTTCAAGTCAGGCTGCCTCTTGACATTTTCTGTCTGTAAAAATAAGTAGCCTTTCTCTACTTCTAACAAAAATCACTTCCCTGACTCTCCTTGACGGTTTCCTCTCCTGTCTCCACCTCCAGAGATGTCTGAACAGTATAATTTCCTTTTATTTTTAGCCATCTTTCATAATTGAAAGTATCTCTGTGTCAAATAGAAAACGTTCCCATGAATTCCTCAGAAGGCACTTAGAGCAAATGATTTATGGGAGTGAAATATTTCCTGGGGTTTTATACCTGTGAACTTGGTGACACCAGCACACCTCAGCAGCAAAATTTTCATGGCATCAGGATGGATGGTTGGGCATGAGGCTCTCATCTCCCCACCCTCTGTGGTGCTTCTCTTTTGGGGTTAGTCCTGGATCTGTCCTGAGGGGTCTGTCAGTCAGTGGCAGGGGAGCTTTGGGAAGTAGTGGCTGCTCCTGCCCCCAGAGCTTCCAGTTCTTCCTCCTGAGGACCCAAAACTGCTGCCTGGGGCAAAGCGGATGTTTCTCACTTATCAGAGCACAGAGGGTGACTGCAATGCTCTCCAGAGATCCAGCCACATTCACAGGCAGTTATTCATCTCATCTCTGCTAAGAATCACTTGGAATCAGATCCAGAGTCCAACCAACTCCTTTTCTGCTCTTGCAAAGTAGCCAGAGCAGATGCCTCTGGAAAAAGATGACACAGGAGCTCCTCCAGGTCTCCTGCATACATGCTTCCCACACACAAGTTTGCACTCAGGATCTTTCTGAGGCATCTTTTTTGCCTTTGTATTTGATAATCTTTGAAGGATTTTTCATCTCTGGATTAGCTCACCTTTTCTCAGGCCTATTCTGTGCTCCCATTTTGATGCTCAGGGAGACAGACCCTGCTCCTGCTTATCCTCTGCAGCTCAGCTGGATTTTGCCTCGACCTGAGGAGCTGCAGCAAGAGCAGCTCAAAGACAGTGGAGGAGCAGAAACAGCCCCTCCATGGCCCACAGTGAGGCAGGAGTTGATTCAGTTTAATGTAGCTACTAAAACCAACCCTGAGGATCCAAGGTTTTAATTGCATCCCCTTCACAAATCAAGCTCTCTCTAATCAAACTCTCCTGTTGTGACTCACCCTAGCCCAGGGCCAACTGCTGTGGAGATAAAGGAGACAAACCTCAATTCTCTCTGCCCTTTCTCCCTTCCTACCCAACCAATAACTTCTCTTTCCTATGTGCCCCCTTCTAGGCTGCCTCCCCTCACCCCCCACATGTCACTGCTCTGTCCCCTGCCACCTCCCAGGTGGCCCATGCATCTCACAGCACCCTGGTGGAAAAGGTGCAAGGAACACTCTTTTGTCCTTAAAATTAAGGAGGCTCCTAATGAGTACAGGGGCATCAGCCTTGGGGGGTGTCTCCTGTGCTGCTTGTGTCAGCCCCTCAGGGTTTTCTGTGGCTAAAGTTGTGGAGGAGAGTTTTCAGTCTGTTTGGGAACCACAACACCACTGGAATTTATGAATCATAATGAATCAGCTGCCAGGTACAGGGAGGATTATCCGTGTGTGATCTAATAACTGCCGGGTGTTTAAACACCTTTGGGGGGTTCTGAGCACGTTGCATGACAGGCAACAGAACTGACCTTTTAAGGTGAAACCACAGCAAGGTGTTTCTCTCACAGGTCTTCCCTCGCCTGGCTTGTTTAGAGCAGCCCTGTGAGCAGCACGGCCTCCTGGCCTGGTGGGAGCAAGGGGCAGTGCTGTCCCTCAAGTGTTGTCCCACTTCAGAGCAATTTCCCACTGGGATTTCTGCAGCCATTTCAGCATCAGGGAAAGGAACTGAGCCTGAATTTCGCATGGGGCTGTTGTTGCAAGGTGCCATAGACACTCAGAAGCCAACATGGTCTCCCCAGAAGGCTGGAAAGGTTCTGCCATCCCAGAGGAGACATCCCTGGGCCTGACCTGTGACTGTAACCCAGCCCCACAGAGTGTGTGGGTGTGAGCTGTGTGGGGTCAGAGCTGCCAAACCCCTGCCATTTGTGCACCCTTCATTCACTCCCACCCCACATCCCAAGGGAAACATTTTTGTTGTATTTCTCTGGGGAATGGTTTTTCCCCAGGACCCCTGAAAACTGTATGGTTTGACCCTTTTTTCCTTTCTGGACCTGGTTGGCTGAGTTCCAGCTATCTTTTCCTGAACAGGAGACTAGATAAGGCCCTGTTCTTTCTAGTTTGTTCTCTTGCTTCCCTGGAATCCCTTCGAGAATAAAGCCTTGGAATAGTCCCGGGGGTAAGAGCCTCTTTTGAATCTTCTGTCTTGTCTCTGAGATATCCCTCCAAGGGACTGAGCTAGCCAAAGAGCCCTGGGGGGCTGTGGGGGAATATTTCACATTTTTCCCCTGTGAAGAGCTGCCTCTGTCAAGAAAATATAAATTATGAAGATAATGAAATGCCCCTTGCCTGTCTGTGGTGGTCCCTTCCTGCTGCCCCCCAGTAGCACAACAGCTGAGGTGAGTGCCACCAGCACAACATTCTCAGCAGCCTCCTGTGCTGAGCTTGGCTTACCCAACACAGATACATCTGCTGTGTGAGCACAATTGCATTTAACTGCTGAGATAAATTTAAAATAATTGCCTGGGTAACATTCCCCCTTCCAGGGGTGTTTGTGGATGAGCAGGGCTTTTCTGGGTAACCCCACGCTCTGCCCAGGCACTGGCAGCAACATTTTTCCAGACAGCCAAAGCACAAATGCTGCTCTCAAATGCTTCCCCATGGCCCTTGGAGTGGTTTCAAGTGAAAAGCAGAACGGCGACATTTTAAATGTTGCCTCCCACACAGTGTCTCTCTTCAGCCTCCATTGCCACTTGCTGTGGGTTCAGAAGACTCTGGTGGATCAGTCTACCCCCGGAAAACTGTGGGTTTGCTAAAATAGAAGCATTTTTGCAGAAGGCACTGATTTGGATGAGTATTTTGCCAGCACACATCTCAGGCAACTTGCAATTTGTTTCAGCATTTTGTGTTTTTATTTTATTTTAGATTTAGTTGTCTTGTGGGCAATACTACCGAAACAGAATATTTGAATGTTTGTAAATAATTTTGGTGGGAGGGGTGGGGGGAAAAAACGTTCTTTTCAAATACATTTTGAAATGCCAAGATTCCCTACCCAGCAGTAGTCTCATTTTGCTCTCATCTCACAGTATCAGCTCTGGTTACATAGAAGTTTAATGCCACTGAGTGGGAAAGGACCTGAATGTCTTTCCCACTAATACACTTTACTTTCAGGATGGTGAATTATTTAAAATGCTTTCTGTGGCCTCAGTCTGTCCCAGGTCACCATCTCATATTTTGTTATTGTCAACCCCATAATCGATTATTCTTTTTCTGGTAGCAGCTGGCATCTCCTGTCAAGGACCAAGGTGCAGTTGACACCTTCCTGGGTGATGATGGAGAACAGGGCAGATGGAGGCTGCTGTGAGGCACCAGCTCAGCCAAAGCTGGGGATGTCCATGACCTTCACAGCCTGGGGTGAGGTGGAAGAGAGTAAAGCCAACAGCTGAGCAGAGAATTACACCAGCCAAGCGAAGCAGACCCTGGGGTTGGTGGATCCTAAAGGGAAAGCATGGGACAAAAAAGGAAAAGCCCTTTCAAGACAACGGGAAGCGTTTGAATTTGAAATGCCTTGGCAAATGCTGTTTTCTGGCAGCTGGGAAAACTGCTCAGTAGTTATAGCTGGAAAAAAGAGAATAGTGTGTCCAGTGGAAATTCCTGCAGCTCTTGGCTCAGCAGAGCAGAATTATTGGAGACTGGAGCCTGCTCAGGACACTGAGCCTCCACCCTTGCAGGAAGTGGGATCTTGGGTGACCACAAGTGGTGAGCTTGGGATGTCATTAAAATGCAACTCCTGCAGCAGCACAGAGCCCAGAACTCCCTGCTGAGCAGTTTCATCATGCTGCAAACTTGAGAGGAAAGGTACCACCTACTAAATCACCCAAACCACTTCCTGCAGCACCTGTTTTTAACTCACATCTCCTGTCCCAATAGTGGCTATCCCCATGTGCAAAGTGCTGGATCTGCAGTACTGGTTGCCATTGGGATGGATGCAGGAGGAGTAACACACAGCAGTAACAGCTGTGCCCTCACTGTGGGCAAAACCAGAGCATGGCCCTGTTCCCTTCTGGAATGCACTTCTCCAGAACTTGGCCAAGCCTAATGGATGACCATTGCTCCTGGACATGGACTGGAAGACAGTCAGAGACATCTCTTGGGCTGGCTGGAGTCTTCAGTGGGGAAGAGAACTATGACCCTCCCTGCTCACTCCTCAGCTTTCTCTTTCTCAAGGGCTTCAGGAAGCTGCAGAGGTTCTGAGATTTTTCTTTTCCCCTTTCTTGAAAATGTGGCTAAAAATAAAGGGAGTGTTGAAACCAAGCCCAGCCCAGAAAGCAGAGTGTGTAGGTGTGATGCAAACCAACACCTGGGGCTGTGAAGCATCCTGGGGGAGCTGGTACCCATCTGGCAGAAATGTTCTTTCTCCTCACTCTTTCTTTGGCACCTTGTCAAAGAGCACACAAGACGCTGAACCTTCAGTACCCTTGTTTGAAAATGACCTAAATATGTTGTTCTCGTTATGAGGAGAAGAGAACAAGGAGAGGACAACAATTTTCATTTGTAAAACTATCTGGGACCCCCAAGCTACTGCTGTGCTCTCTGGTTTTATTTCCTGGCTGAAGGTTCCTAGAGGTGGATGGTAGAAAACAGTGATGGCAGATACTGCTTTGAGGTGGTGGACCAGGATATTTCTGAGGTTTTGCCCCTGGCAGGTATAAACAGACCAGCAGACAAAATGCAGTTCATAGGAGTGAATTCTTGGACAGGGTCCAATGGAAAGGAGCTCCTTCAAGTGTCATAAAACCATGGAACTTCAGCTTAGAACCTGTAAGGAAGGCTGCTGTGTCTCCTTTATTACAGGTTTTCCATGGCTGCACAACATGGACACGCCAGCCTCCAGTGCCCCCTCACTCACACCCTCACAGCAAGTGTGTGGGCAGATCTTGGGGTGTGATGGGGAGTCTCCCCTGAAAATTAGAGTTTTACAGGGACTTTGTACAGTGAGAAAAGTCATAAAACATGTGCATGACACTACCCCCAGAGAAGGCACGTCTGCATCCTGCCAGAGTGGAGGGGATTGGGGCAGGGTGGCCATTAACATGTCAATCCCTAAACAGCCTAAGAACTACAGCTAATCAGGGATTAAGGGCTATGGTGGACAAACATGGACCTGGTCATCTCCAATGGAATGGAGATTGGCATTTGGTACGAGGGGAACGTGCCCCTATTGGGTTCAGTAAATTGCTTGGCAATACCATGATCTTGGAGCAGCTCTGATCCTCCCTTTGAACAGCCAGGAGAGGCTATGTGCAGCCACAGGGATGGGAGAATTACCCTGGGACACAAAAAGGGCACAGATTTGGTGGGTAAAGGTAGCACAGGTGGGACAGTGCATGTACAAGATGAGTGTTATGAGCTGCATTGGTCTGCAACAGCCCACACAGGGGCACCTCTCGGGCACAACATCCCAGCAGCAACCTGAGAGGCAGTAATTCCCCTCTCCTCCCTGCCTTCTTCATCCCCAACACCTTTGGCAGGACTGAAAAATGGTAGGAAAGTATCCTCCAAACCATGAAGGTGGAAGGAGGGCTGTGAATCCAGGAACCAAACGGACTGAGATTCCAGGGGCACCTTCTCAGGGAAGGGCTCCCAGGGACAGCCCAACCTGTGGTCACCAGCCAGAGAAAAAGCAGCCATGAGTGCTGCCAAGACCCTGCATTAACCTGCCCTGCCCTCATTCCTGGCCCCTGCTGATGTAAGAGCAGGGCTGGGAGCAGTTTGTTCCCCTCCAGCCCCTTCCTGCTTATCGGGAGCTGCTCCCACAGAGGGACCCTGCAAATCCTGGGATGAATGCCTGGACCCAGAGCCGTTTCCCAGGGGGATCGGGCTGGATTGGATAATTAATCACAGCTTGTCTGGGGGAGGATGAGGAAGTCTGAATAAAGGTGTTAACGGCTCTTAAAGGCTTTCCTGGTTCGCAGAGGGTGCTGCCTCAAACAGATTATCTGGAAGTATTATTAGCTGAAGTGGGAAAGGTTTTTTTTTTTTTCCTCCTCTATGCTCTTTGCAGCAACCCTAAATCTGCTTGAGCTGAGGAGACAGGTTTTATTGTGCAGGGGGAGGTGGGGGAGAGGTGTTGGCTGTCAGTGGGTCAGCAATTAATTGGTTTATTCCTTTCTCACGGTTATTTTCTAACCAACATCGGCTAAAGCTCCGGTGCCCACTCTGTCCCAGCTCAGCAAACAAGAACCACAGGGATTTGCACTGGGGGGACCCCAGGCCACGAGACTGGCTTTGCAGGGGCTGCTGGGAGGTCCCTTGTCCTGCCAAGCCTGTTATCTCGTCTGAGGAGGAGGATGTGATTAGCGTTTGCTGCCATGGGATGTCAGCTGAGGGATGAGAGCTGTGTGCCAAGGGGAGGGACGAGCTGCCACGGGTGTATGGTGAGTGAAAGCAGAGACCTGCCCCTTTTGCTCCAAAGGAAACGTCCCTTCAGATGTGTCTGTGGCCCATTAGTTCAGACAAATGCTCTTGTTCAGCCCTGTGCTACCTTCTGTCCTGGCAGCAGTGACCCTCAGTGAGGGTGGGCTCTTCTCCATCTGCTGCTGCCATCTGGGAAATAATTTCTGATTAATCCAGCTTTATTGAAACGACATTCCTGTTTACCTGTGGCTTTGTTACAATTCTAGGGCCTGTCCAGGTCAGAAACAGAGGGTGCCATCAAAGCACAAACCTCGTGCCCTGCCAGCTCCAGCTCAGCCCAGCCTCTGCCACCAGCTCTGCTGCAGTGGGTGGTGGGGCTGTGCAGGCACAGCTGTGCCAGGCAGTGGGGCTGGCTGTGAGCACAGTAATTGCTCTGATGGTACACTTTGAGCTCAGAAATCACCTTTCAGGCCATAGCAGAGACAGAGAAAGAGCACAGTCTGAAGGATTTCAATAGTTGTAGCTTGGAATCAGTCTGGCTCAGAGAGAAAAGCAGAAATTTTGGGCCCTAGAAAGGTGATGAAATGGGGACTGTGGAACTGCTGATGCAAGGCAGTCCCCTCTCTGAGCCTTCCTGGCCTCCACAAGGTCTGCTGGGCAAGTGGGAGAACCCCTCCATGGATAAATGTATTTGAAATCACATTGTCCACAGGGAACATTCCCTGTTGCAGTGCTGCTGCTTCTCTTCCTATTTATTTAATAGGAATTAGGCACTCTGAGCAGAGTCCCATGGGCTGCTTTCTTCATGGCTGCACTGATTTCCAAGAACTAAGCTAGCCCTAAAGAAAGCCTAATGAAAGCAGCAGATTTCCAGGTCTCTCTTTTTCCTTTACAGAAGACTGTCCCTTTCACACACACAACACAGTGAGCCCAAACCAGACCCCCATTCTCCACGGGGATCAACCTGTGGGGATGACAAGAGAAGCAGAGTGAGTCCCCAGCCCTCCAGAGCTCAACTGCAGAACCACAGGATTCACCAAAGCCCTTCAAGGCAGCCCATTCCCTTTCTCTTGACTCAGGGCTGGAAATAATGGCAGGTATGGAGAATCCATCACAAAGAACCAAATAACCCTCAGTGCAGCACTGCTGGCTCCATAAGCACTTCTCCAGCTGCTGGGAGACTGCAGCAGCACTCCCTGGAGCAAGCAGACACAGGTGGGGCTGGCATGTGTCTGGAAACAGCTCAACAGTGACAGGAGGATGAAATTTCTGGTTGTTCCCCTCTGCCATAGGACCTCTCACCAAGCCCTGTGGTTTCCAGACAGCCCAATGTCTCAGTGGTTTGAAGGCAGTGTTGGCAGAGCAAGGATACTGTTTCCTGAGTTAAAATTGCTTTTTCCTCCCAAATAGTCCTTCAGGATTGACAAGGCTGTTCAGAGCAGAGGGGATTTGGCTGGCCAGCCTGCAAGGCAGTGCTGGGATGGAGGGGAAGGGAGCAGGCACTGCCTGGGCAGGCACTGGAGACAACACATTAACCATGGGAAGGGAATGTTGGCCAGGGGCTCCAGGGAGCCCTGAAAGCAGCACATGTTGTTGAGTAGCTCCTATGGGCTCATACTGAACCCAAGAGCTGTGTCCACACCCAACAGTGCAAGGTTTTTATGCAAGGGCTCCTGGAGCAGGCAGGAGCTGGGAGAGGGACTGGCTCTTTGATGTTGGACTGGTTACTATGTTAAGGCAAAAGGAAAGGGCCAGTGTTTCTGGTCTGCAATGCCAGCTCTGAGCTAAGGCAAGCTCTTGCATGTTCAGGCATTCCTTTCCTTCTTGTAGGATGTTTCTGGTATCACGTTTCCTCTGGAAATCAGACATGAGGTCAGGAGGGTGGCACACATAAGGCAGATGGATGCTCCAGGAGGAGTAACTGGACCAGGGGCTTGTCACAGGCATCTCCAGCCATATCCCCCTGTGCCCTTCACTTCCTTCAGCCTTTACCTCTGCAAGGGAAGTTGGACTGTACCCACTGGGACTGAATGCATGGAGCTGGTGGTCTTGTGCTGCCCACTGCAGGGCTAGATATCCATAATGGCCATGGTGGAGAGGAGATCAGCCACTTGTTCTTGCCTTGAAAAGCCTCCTGTTGTCAGGCAAGGACCAAGGCTCACACCCCAGCCTATGTGTCATCAATAACCTGTCCTGCTGTTAAAATTGTGTCCTGTCTCTTAATCATAAAAGGCTTATTTTCCCACACTGGAAAATGAATTCAGCACTGTTGGCAAAGCTGGGGGCTGGGAAGTTTTAATTACTGTTTGTACAGTGCTCTGGGGCTCTAGGGTGAATGGTGCTGGAGGCCTGGGAAGGCTTATATTATATATTAGCAGTTACTTATATTTTATTTTATGTGTGAGTTCTGTGGTGTCATGAGCAGCTCCTTCCTGATGGCCCTGCAATGAGGCTTCCTAAGACAAGCAGTACAAATCCCCCTCTCCTGTCACAGTTACTGCTGCTGAGCATCACTGCAGAGTGAAAGGGAGGCCTAGCAAGTCCAATGTCCACCTACAGCCAAAATAAACTCAACCAGAGTGTGCATGTAAATACCCACCTGCTAGGCAGGGAAGAAGAGCCCTAAAGCTCTCCTCTCATGAGGCTTTTCCCATTAAAACATCTCTTCCTCAGGCAATTCAGCCACATTCTGCATTACCCTTCCTGCCCCTTCCTTGTTCAGAACAACCCCTTCTTAATTATAATCCATCCAATTCCTCTCCCCTCTACCTGGAAAAAAAATGGATTTGGGGACCAGGAACAAATACAAAGTCATAAGTCTATTTTCATGGGAAAGGAAATGAATCCAGCACCCTGCTGGGAGCCCTGCTTTGCCTAAACCCTGGCAAAATACAGCCTTAAGAAGTTAAGGCTCTTAGCAGGTGAGCACTACAAGGGCTCTATTAAGCACAGCTCAGGTCTTTGTGGTCAAGTGTTCCCACTGCACCCGGAGCTCCTCGTTTGGCACAACAGGGCAATTGTGGCTGCACCCTGTGCTCAGGGGACAGGCTGCTCAGCAGCCCCTCACAGACCAAAGCCAGGCTTTGGAAAGTCATTTTCCAGAGGGATATGAGTGTTTTCCAGGAAAAGTCCTGTCAATTAGTGTGTGCCTGTATGTGTTCAGCTGCAGGCATGTGATGGTGTCTAGGCTTGTGATGCCACCCACATGAAAATCAGTGAGAGAATATGAACACTTTGAACCTAACGTTTTCTAGGGGTTTTTTTTTCCCTGCACCAGTGTTTTGGTGGCACACTTGGTTTTCTGACAGAGACTTTGGAAATATTCCACTGATTGCTTCAAAGGACAAAACTGGAGTTGGAGTTAAAGTTAAAGCTTGCCTAAGCTTACCAAATGCACAATCCTCTCCAAAAGACATGCTTTCCCTCTCCAGCCATCTGCCACCTGCTGGTTCCTCCTGGATGGTGGCTCCTGGGATGGTGGGCAGCCCCTTGCTGCCTGTGCCAGGCACAGTGGGCAGGGCAGGTAGCCCAGGGAGGGCCCCAGGGTGAGGGCAAAGCCCCAGAGTGACAGCCCTGCAGTCACTACCCATTGGGTGACATGCCAGCACTGCTTCTGATGTTTTCCTCACAATCTGGGACAGACAGAAGGCAGGAAGAAGTTTAGCTGAGCCTTTGTGTCCCTGATGCTGCTGCCTGGGAGGGTTTCATTTACAGGTCCTTCCTGGCTTCTGCTGCTGTGGCTTTCCCAGGACAGGTGGCTGCAGCTCTCATGGGTTACCAGGCCCTGTCACTGCAATCAGGCAAGGAACACATTCACCAGTCCTTCCAGCAGCACCAGAGTGTGTCAGGGTGTGGTGGAGCCAGCCCAGCCCCACACCAGGGAAGGACAGAAAGGGACAAGGGTGACAATCCAGCTCACATCCCACCAGCACTTCCCCACTGCTGAGCAGGTGTCAGAGGAACGTATTTTGCAAAGTGTTTGTTCAGTTTGGAGTAACTCCTGTTCCCTCAGGGTATTCTTCTCTTCAGCCTGCCTGGCATAAAGTGGGGAGGGATTCAGTGTGAAGCCACAAAAGCAATCTTGAGGAAGGAACACAGATTGTCTCCTGTCTCCCAGCCCAGTGATCCAAAGTGGAGAGTCTGTCCATGGATGTCCCTTCAGGTCAGAACCCTGGGCAAGGCAGCACCCCTGGGTGCTCAGCAGCTTCTTTGAGTGAAGTTCTGTTTGAATTGGCTGTCACTGATCCCAGCCTGTCTTCATCTCACAGATGCTTTTAACCTTTAGGGGAGGGCTCAGCGTGGCCAGAGGCTGCTGAGGACACTGCCACAATTCAATCACATTCCTGCTCAGGGCAGGGAAACCAGGCCACATCCCAGCCCAGCTTGGCTGCCTGCCTCGAGGTCCCCATCACCCAGAATCTGGAGCTCACCTCTTTTCCCATTACTTCTAAGCAGCAGTGGTGAATGTTTCAGTGATATTTCCTAAAAATAAAAATGTCAACAGAAAGAGCCATTTAATAACACGAATCTGTGCATCTTTGGGCCCTGAGCAATCAACAAGCTGAGAGGAGAAATGCTGAAACAACCCAGGAGTGTGAAGGTAAAAGTCCCTAACTGCCCATGAACCTGCTCTCCCCAGTATCACCTGGGGCAGGAGGGCTGTTTGAGGACTGTTTTCCCTTTCTTCTCTGGCAAAGAGACAGTTCTCTCCAAAAACAGCCCCTCTGTCTGTGACTCTGCTTGATAGAAGAGTCTGTATCTGGAAACAAGAAATAAAACCTGTGTGGCCCTGCTGAGATTCCTGTAGTGTGGCAGTGCAGGGACCAGTCCCTGCTCCATCACTCACAGGGGCTGTTAAGTTTCTGTTATGGCTTTCATTGGAAAGGATATAGGCACCCTGTGTTAGACAAGGCTTTGCTAAGCAGGAATATATAAACCCAGCTCAGAATAGCCTTAAATATCAGGGGAGGCTTTTGATTCAAAACTCAGGAGCTGTCTTGACAGCAGCACAGGAGAAAAACCAGAGAGCAAATACTTTGTGCAGCCTTTTGGGGAATGAGTGGATGAGCTGGAGTGTAAAGATAACATTAGCTCCTTCTGGCAGTTCAGGAAATATTAAACCCCTGCAATCCAGGTTTTTGGGGAAATCACCCTACTTGGCATTCTTCCCTGCCTTCCTCAGGCCCTCATCTGTGCTCATCAAAATATTTGGCTGGATCCTTTACAGGAGCTGGGGACAGGAGCTTCTCCCTGGCAGCTGAACACAGGCAGTGAATTCTCAAGTAATGGAAGCACTGGTATGAGCTGCATTAACCCATCTTTTGTGCCCCATCTAAGTGAGCAGGTCTGATGGATGTGCTGCATGCTTACAGAGCCCAGCTCAGTACAGGAACAGGGCATCTGAGGACATGAGGAGAACACTGAAAGCCTTGTCATACAGCCTAAAGTCTCACAGCAAGTGTCTATTAATAAGCTGTGCCCATGCTTCCTCCAGGTATTTACAGTGCCCTTTCTCCCTGTTAGCTTTGAAAACCACAGCTCTGTTCCACAGAGCAAGTCTTTTTTCTTTTAGTGGTGCATTTGGTGCCACAAGTGCATTTGACTGAGGCTGTGTGCTGGTAAAAGCCTACCTCATTTTGGGAAGTGAGCAGGATTTCCCTTTAAAAATGATCTCTGTCTCTGGATGAACAGTTCCAGCCT
Source organism: Trochalopteron elliotii (assembly GCA_024734555.1). NCBI lineage: Eukaryota > Metazoa > Chordata > Aves > Passeriformes > Leiothrichidae > Trochalopteron > Trochalopteron elliotii. The sequence goes on along the minus strand of JANPWX010000277.1, from coordinate 29,649 downwards.
GTCCTCTGGGAGCCTCTGCTGTGGAGTCAGTGGCTGGCTGGCTTTAATGCTGGCTGAAAAAGGGAGCCACCAAGCCCACAAAATAGAGTGGTGACAGCATCAGCCCAGCCAGCAAGGTCACCTCCCCCTGGGCAGGTTATCCCAGGGAAACAGGGACAGGTAGGGATTCCCAGGTGCTTGGAAGGGGATTTTTGGAGGCTTGTTAGGGTATGGGAACCACCAAAAGCCATGAAGGTTGGTTGGTTTCTTACCCTTGCCTAGGACAGAGCTCCTTGTGCCACACTGATTCTTGGGCAAATTAGCCAAAACTGGCATAGCTGCAAAGTGGGGCCAGCTGACAACTGGGATAAGCCTGGCCTGTGAGTCAGGTTGGGCTGGAAAGGTAAGGAAAGAAGCATTTGCAGCACAGGGAAAGAATGGGGAAATGAAATGGAAATTGGGACCTCTTAGTACCTCTACCTTTCCCCACAGAGAGCTCTGGGGTGTAGAGAGCAATTCCCCATACCCAGCACTGTTATAACTCAGTTGTGCCCTCTGAGAAATGCCTTTTTTTCTGTTAGATGTGCAGTTGCTGCTGATATCCTTCTCTTCCCCTAGAGTTGGAGACAAAGGACAGAATCATTGGTAATGAGCTATTTATGGAGAAATTGATCCTGATTTGCATCACTAATACCAAGCAAGATGGTGCCATGACTTTCTCACCACAGTTAAGGACAGGACTCAGAGGAGGTTGAGAGCCTCAAGGTCCTGTTTGTGTTAGGAGCATGTTTCAGCATTACTGGATTGCAGAAGAGCCCAGTTTGCCTCACTGGTAAAGCAGCCCTGCACAAACCACAATGTCGCCCTGAATTTTCCTGCTTTTCAGTGTTTGCAGTTTGTAGTAAAGATTCTCACACAGCTTCATATAAACTATGTATATATTTAAAACTTATCTCTTTTGTTTACATATTTCTCCTCTCAGAGGAGGAATATGATTGATGGTAATGTTCACCAACCAAGTCAAAAAAGTGGCACCCTGTGTAGCCAATCTTTTGCCTTCTGATCCAAATGTATAAAAGATGGAGTCGAAAAATTAAAATGAAAACTTTTCCTGCCTGACCTTCTGTGTCTGCCTAGTCCTTCATATACCTAAAATTGCCACACCACAAGAACCCATCATTCTGGTCAGGCCCTCAGATTTTGTCAGGGTTTTTTGAATACTCCTTCACCATTAAAAATTCCCACTGAGCTGCCTTGCCGTTTGCAGGGCTGATTGGGATTGTGATGGTGCAGGTAAGCTGGCAAGCAGGATTGCCCTGGAGCATCCAACTGTATTCAATTAGCCCCCTGTGCCTACAGGAACATGGTGCTGGCAGCTCATCACCCTTCCTGGTAAATTAGATATCTCACAGGGGCTTAGTCACACTGGAGATGTACAAGGCTCACAACTTGCTGAGACAAATTTCTCCCACCTTTAATTAGCTGTGAGATGCTGAAGTGCCTGAAGCTCTCTCCCTGCCCATGTTTACACTCAGTGAATCAATACAGTTTGGACTGAGGTCTCCAAATATTTGTAGTTAGCAAATATTGCTGTGTTTTGCCTTTCCAGCTCTCTGCAATTAGCAGGAAAACAATGGTTTGTAACCCCAGTCTTTTCAAAAACAAAAGGGTGGATGCTCAGGTCCCAGGACTTCTGTAGGAGAGCCAGTGCTGCTCATCCAGCATCTCTGCTGTGTGCTGGCCCTGAAAAGAAAAGAGAGGAGGAGAGGTTGCTGGCACCCCAAGGACTGAGCAGGGACCACTTAGCAGGAGCTGCTAATACAAGTGAAGGATCCCTTAACATTTGAAACTTCATCCTGTCTTTGTTGTGTGATTTTTTTTTCATTTGAGGACACTCTCTCCTTTCCACATCTCCTCCCCTCCCCTCATATTCCTCTTACTGACACGATGACAGCCATGTAACTGAGGTGCCATTCTGATGGTGGCATGAAGGTTCCCATCCAGCCAGCTCACACTTACAAGTGTGAGCAAGCACTTTTCCCTTCTCATCTGACAGCAAATGCACTGAAAACCTTAAAATGAATCTGCATTTTAACCATGGTCATGCTAAACAGCTTTTAGGATGCAGTCATGCAAAAGATGCAGTGATGCAAAGAGCACTACTGGCAGTTGTTAAATAATTGTGTTTAACTTGCAGTAACAAAGTACATGAAATCCATGTCACATAAACTCTGCTAAGGGTAAGTGTTGCTTTTCCATAAAAATGCACAAGGTTAATTTAAAGATTGCAGGTCTGCTGACCCTCCAGACTGATGTACAACCATTGCTATGTGTGAAAACGGATGTGAGAGGCAGCCCAGGGGGGTTTACATGTTCCTGCTGGCAGCAGAGCTGCAGTTGCTCAGTGGGAGTGGATGGGTTTGAACACGCCTGGCACAAAGGCACACACTTAAAAACTTGCAGCTCATAAGGACTCATCCCTGTTCCATGGGCTCTGTCTGAACCTGACTTCAGTGAGCTGTGCCAGAAAAGGCTGGGACACTCACCCTGGTGTCAGCTGGTAGTGACTGTGGCACTGACTGCCAGCACTGGCCCTGGCAGGGGCCACAGAGCCCTGGCTGGTGGCAGCCTTGCCTTGGCACTGGGGAAGCAGCCCCAGCACAGCAAGGGGACAGCTTGGCTCTGTAGCAGGGGAGGGGAAGAACCTGTTTGGCTCTGATAAATGATGCTGTTCTCCTCAAGCTAAAATGGAGCTTGAGCTGGTACTTTATTTCTTCCACCCAGGCTCAGAAAATGTGAGCCTTGGTCGCTGGGATGTTTTCCTTTGCCAAGCTCTGTATGGCTCAGTTTTAGCAAAAAGTAAGCCCAGCCCCTGAGACATCTGTGTCCAGGGTGTCATCCTTGGTAATGGTTCAGCATGTATATCTAAGCCAACACAAGTGACATGGAGAGCAATCCCATTTTACAGCCTTGTGGGTTTCTGCCTGAGTTATAGCAGTGTGAAGGAAAAGAGGGGCTGGAACAAGAGGAGGAGACAAGGAGGTGACCCTGCTGTCAGGAAAGCAGAGGCCTGACCCTTTCAGTGTGATCCATCTGGGTGATTTACTTGTTTGGACCCTCCCTCCAGCACTAGGTCCAGCATCTTTGTTATGAGGTGCTGCCCAGCCCGTGGTGCCCAGCCAGGTGCTGCTGTGCTGGGGGAGTTTCACCATTCACATTGTGTTGCACCTTGGAAAGGCATTTGCTGTGTGTGCTGTTGGTTGTGATACTCAGGAACTGAGAGGGCTTTCTCTTCCAATTACCAGAGCGGCTGAGAGGCACAAGTTCTGTAGTATGTGGTGTTTTATCTTCCATCTGTCTCTGGGCTGGAAGAAGCCAAAAAGGATTGCATTTACCCCTTCTCCCAGCGTGGGTTAGGAGAAGCAAAACAATAAATCAGGAGACATTTCAGCACTTACCTCTTGTTTATACAGAAATCACTATACATTACAAGTGCCTCTGCATATTTTATAGCACTAAAAAGCCAATGTAGCTAATCTGGAAGTTGGCTTGTTCAGAGAAACACAAGACATGTGCAGCCATAAAAATCCCTCATTTGATGTCAAGCTATTGCATTTTCAAGTGTCTGAAAGGCAAATCACAATTATGCATCCAAAGAGTTTGCCTCGACTCACCCCAGCTCCTCCTGGCCGGTGAGAACAAAAAGATCAGCACAGCTTCTTGAAAAGTTGTGTTGAGTTGTTGCTGCATGGGACAGATGCTTTGGTAACAGAGGCAGCCTCCATCCAAGGGCTTACCTTTAGAAGAGGGGTAGTGTGTTTTTGTGCAGTTGGGGAAGGAAAGGTAGTCTGGCTGAAAAGCAGAAATAAGCCAGGTGATGCCAAAAAGTTGGAGGACTAATGATCCTGGAGCAGCTGGTATCCCTCTCGCATGGAAAGATGCCTCATGGGGGTTTGGGGGTTGCAAAGTGCTGTCCCATCTCTGAGAGATGGTGAGGGGCTGGATATTTGTAAGTTTTCTCTCCTCTGGTTCTTGCTACTACAAAATTTGTGGGAATTTGTCATTTTTGGAAAGGCTGCTTCTCTCAGCCTAGATTGATCAAGAGGTTTAGCAGCTACTGGTGGTATCTGTAAGATCTGTATGTACATGCACAGATAGGGTGACCACATAAACCCTCATCCCATGGAAAACCAGACAGAAAACTGGCCTTTCCAAGTGCTTGACTCAACTTTCACTCTAAAGACAGTTCCCAGGTTCCCTTTGTCATTGGACATTTGGACATTTGCTGTATTTGATTGCTGGAGGGAAGTGGGGGGAGGACAAGTGTTGGGCTTAATAGTAAGGGATGCCAAAAGTCTTGCTCTGCCCTGATCCAGATGATGACCAGTTCATCTTGCTTCCTCTTCTGCTGCAAAGAGCAGCTTGGCCAGGCCTAATCACATTACCAATTTCAAAAACTGTTCCATCCACGGAAGGAAACTGTCTTGAAAGGGGGAAGGGGGTGGGGTGTGCCAGTGTGTGGGTCCAGGCAGGGGGACAGCTGAGGGCTGGCCCACGTGGCAGTGGCAGCCTGTTCAGCTGGAGCAGAGGACAGCAGTGAGCTGGCAGTAGCAGTTGGTGTATTTCCTGCCTGTAACCTAGTTAAGGGGAAAGCTGAAATCTGTTGCAGGAACAAGCAGCCAGGAGCATTGGATGCTGCTGGAAGGAGGAGTATGATTCAGCCACCTGAAGGCATCTCCCTGTAGGAGAATTACCTTCCCTATAAAGCAGCAGGCATTGCTCTTAAGTGTTATCAAGCTTAAATCTGTTCCCTAGGTGACATCCTGGTAAGTGGATTTCCCAATTAAGCACATCCCGATTAAGTGGGATGTACTGTAATTACAGAGAGCTCAGCACTAGGAGCAAATCAGATCCCTTTGCAGCAGAAGGGCCAGATTGAAGCTCTTCCCCAGTCTGCAGTGGGCTGTACCCAGGCATTTCTGTAAGCAGGGATGTGGGCAGGCAGGAGATGGGATTCTGCAGCCACCCCCGCCATGCCAGTCAGCAGAGTGTTCCCTGCAGGAGGAAGAGGCTGCAGGAAGCCCTTGTGCCACATCTTTAAACATTGATAATAGGACCATCCTCCTCTTGAGGTGGTCCTCATGTCTCCTGCTAGTCCACAATCTGCTGGATGAAGCCTTTGCTCCTGCCCGAGAAAATCTGCATCAGCAGAGATGGCTGCCCCGGCCAGGCAGAGTACAGCCCTTCAGAGCCAAATTCCCTCTGCACAACTCAGGTTTTTCTGCTCCCTGCCCATCCTTCTGACTTCCTCTTCAAAGATATCCCACTCCCAGCATGAGGCCTCATGGTCCTGGAGTCAGACTGGGGCTATGTAAGGCCACTCCTCTAAAGCTTTGTGGTTCCCAACTACTGCTGGGGCATCATGGGGGAGAGGAAGAAGATGGTCCTTTGTTGTCTATTAGGGGAAGGAAGAAGAACAGAGCATTTACTGCCTTGGAGAGGTCAGAGGGTTTTTAGCTGGATGGGGATATGAAATCTAACTGGAGACCTTCTGGCAATTAACTGGTCAAGGCAACACTTGAACCCCAGAGGTGGGACATGAGGTGTAGATGAGGGGCAATCGGGGGTAGAATCTGTGTCAGGAGGGGTGAGAGGAGCATGACCACTTTGGAGCTGGAGCAGAATTCTAGATCTCAGACCACGTCAGTCTCTGGTGTAGAGCCTGTTTTAGCACTCTCAAGGTTTACCCAGCTGCCTCAGGATCCTTAGTTCCCACATGCCCAGGAGGTGATGCAGCACACTTTTCCTCGGGGCTCCCAGTCCCCTGGCTCATCTTTGGTGGCTGTGGTGCTTCCAGGGGTCCTGTGCCTGCAGGCAAGATGGTCCAAAAGCTCTCACACCCACCACACCACATCCTTCACTGGGGCTACAGGCTGGGGGCAGGAGCCTGTCCACCTCCCAGGGGTGAGACCTTACATTTTAGGGTGACACCTTATGTGACTTTTAGCTGTAGACAGAACATTACAGTAGGAGAGCAGGGGAAGCTGAGGAGCTGCTCCTACCTTTGAGGAGGTTATCCATATGGACATGAATTGGCTCTGTCCCATGTGGGCATGGATGGATTCACACTCCTGCTGGCTGGGCTGACCCCACACCACTGCAGCTCCTCAAACCCCTTGGTGATGCCTCCTTGCCTGCCCCTGTACCTGTTCCTCTCCCCCCCAGCACCTTCTCTGCTCCCACCAGCCAGGCTGCAGCGTCCCCACGATGCCCATGTCCAGTCCATGGGAGATGTGCAGCACTCTGTGAGTGCAGTGTCTGCACTGCTCTTCCACCCCCAGGCCCTTGCATTGCTGCTCCTTCCATACTGCTGGTTTTGCAGTGCCACCCACTGGCAGAGGCTCTCCAGAAATCCTCCTCTGCAGCTTTTCTCTGCCACAGGTGATGCTCCAAAGATGAAATATTGGAAGGATAGTTCTGGTGGGTGTAATTCACAGAGTATGTCCCACGAGTGCTGGCCCTGGACATCTGGAAATCTTCTGGCACCCTTTCCTGTGTATCTCAATGTATCCTGAGCTCAAGCTGCAAGGTCACTCAGTGGACAGAGTCCCAGGTCTCAGCTCAGGCTGTGTTTATGTTTAAGGCAACTCATCCTGTCTCACCCCAAAGAGCCATCCAGCCCCGAGTCCTGCCTGCAGCTTGGTGGGGCAGGCAGGGGCGAGGGGGTTCCCCTCCCTGCCTCCTGGCTCTGCCAGATTGGTTTATGGAGGTTCTGCATTCCTGTTTTCCTGTGCAGGATAAAACACAAACCCCTGGCTGATACCAAAATCCACGCTGTGCAGGAGGGAACATACCTTCCAGTTGGGAGTGTGCTCCCAGAGGTGCAGGCTTGGGGAGTCCTGGGAGAGGATGCTTTGGGGCCACTTCATCTAACAATTGCCAGGTCTCCCCGAATTTTCCTTGTCCCTCTCTGACCCCATTTACAGCCTTCTCTACATCCCCAGTCAAGAAACAGGAGGAAAGGCAGCAAAGGGACAGAGCAGTGCAGCTCTCAGGGTTGGAATGTGGTGACTGCCACAGGCAGGGGCTGCTGCCCGCCCAATACCCCACGGGGCAGCCAGAACCAGGCACTGCCCAGATGTGACTGCTATGTCCATGCAGCAGCAGTGCACACGGATTGTCAGGAACATTCTCCCCAGCCTCCCAAGAGGCAGGAAGTGATCCCTTTAAATAAAGCCTGACAAATGGCATCTTGGGGCAGCAAGTCCTGGAGCAGTGTCTTCCAAAAAGTATGAAAAGGCCCTGGAGGGGAGCCTGGCATAGCCTCCCACATGACAGTAATTAAAGGTTTTGCACACAGGCACTGGGAGCTGCTCCTCTTGCAAATCGACCCTGATTGAAGAGGAAGAGAATGATTAGGCTGAAGGGGAGTGATGGGGGTGGCAGGCAAAGAAAACACGGAGGTAACTCTCAATTTGTCTTCTGATTTTTTTCCCCCTCTTCCTCTCTCCCAAAGAGTGTGTGTGTGGGTGGAAGGAGCAGTGCTCCAGCTCCACACAGCCTGGGCTGGCTGTGCCTGAGTGTTCCAGGGAGGTTAAGCTGAAAAGGAGCAGCTCTGCTCTGGTCCTGCCCACGCAGCCCCAGAACAACACCCAGTGTTTCCTGCAGCTGCCCTGTTCTGGAAAGCTCTCCTGGCTGAATGGCACCAGGGTCACCCATCCTTTTGCAGAGCTGGCAAAGCAGTTAACCCCTGGCCTGGGTTATATTATATCCATTGCTCCCAGTAAGAGACATACCACTCTACTCCCTGTAAAGCTGAAGGGTTACAGGTCTTTCCCCTATTTTAATTATAAAGAGGATATTGATAGCTTCTTTAATCTAGGCTTTGCCATGACATGTATTTTAGACCCTTGGTTTTTATTAAGTTATCTGAATATATTTAGGTTCAGTGCTAAGCCCTGCATCAGCATGAACAGTTCCTGAAGGGTAGGTGATGGCATTACAGAAATGTGCTCCCTTTTCTTCCTTAAAGCTGTGTCCCTTCTTGGACCCACAATCACCAAAGATGTCCCAGCTCTAGCTGGGGTTCTCCGTGGAGCAGTTTGTGTTGAAATACTTGGAGAAATTACTGTGCTGTGAACATGGATGCTCCAAAGCCAACCAGATGCTTCACCATGCAAGGCCAAGGAACTGGTCCAGAATTCAACCAAGAGCCTTTGACCTCTGAGCCCAGGCCATTAGCAGTCAGGTAAAGGAACTTAGCTCAGGCTATGGCAGGACAGAACATCTCTTTTGTCCATCTGTGAAGGGAAGGTAAACAAAGGGTTGATTGAATGCAACTGTAAAAACTCCAGCAATGAGTTTTTGAGCAGTCAGCCTTGCTCAAGGAAGCTGCTGGCCCAGTTTGCAAATGAATCCTCTCATCTGGGTCCAGTTCTGCAACTGCCAAGCCCAGTGGGCAGACTCCTTGTGGGAAGATAGGAAAGCAGGCCCATGGCTCTGCATTTGGTGCTTGGTTAATATTTGGATGAGCTAAGTGGTGAGCTGAGTCTAGTGCAGCAATTGTGCTTGTTACTGAGCAATAATTCTGCAGGGTTACCATGAAATTCAACACAGTTTATATGAGATGCAGGCTGATGCAGAGGCAGGGCAGCAAACCTTTGGCAGGAAAAACACCTCGTTGTGTTGGGACAAACCTTGAATCACAAAGGTGATGTGACTGAAGAAGGGACAGACAAAGGCACTTTATCTGCTGGCTCAGGTGAGGTGTGATGAGTGACTGCCCCTGCGTGCTTTACCACAGCCCATTCCCATCCCTGCAGCAGCACTCAGCCACCCTCAATCCTCCCTGGCCTTTTAGAGGGGAAGCTGCTTGCTGGAGGGAGCAGGATAAATGAAAGAGGCAAAAATAAACAACCTGCTGCAGCTCCTTCAGCAGCGGAGGCGGTTCCTGTGTGAGCAGGGCTGGCAGCACTGGTTCATTCAGCACAGCAGGGCTGTGTACCCAGACCCCCACTCACAGCAGGCTTTGTGCTCTTCAGGTCCACTCAAAAAACTACTCAAAGCCCACAGATGATCTCTGAGCTTTGCATCTGGCCTCAAAATCTCTACTAAACACCTGTAAAACAGCTCCAGCGGCCACACTTAGAAATGTCACAGCTGTGAGCAGCTGTGAATGGCCAGAGGAGCACCTGCAGGATGTTGGGGGGTGACAACACCCCAGTTCCATGCAGCCAAATGGGATCACACTGGCCTTAAGGGGGGATCAGTGGCACTGTGTTCGAGTGGGGCTGGATGCTCCTCTGGGTGTGCTGCTCATGGTGGTCGCACCAGGTTGCTGCAGGATCACATCCCAGACTAGTTTACCTTCAGAAGGTGGAGAAGAAGAGAGCATTTTCTCCTCCAAACCAGAAGTAAAGCTGGATTCTCTTTCCTCCCCAAAGCACCCAGGTTTTGTCCCTACCCTGCTTTGCATTACCAAGGGGGCAACAGCATCTTGCAGCTCCTTCCCATCATCCCCATTCAAACCATCCTGGATCCCAGTTTCAGTCAGGCTCCCCCGTGGGTTCAGCTGATTGTGCCCCAAAACAGTGCAATAACACCTCCAGAAAATATTTTTTTCATTTCCAAATGCTCTGCCACAGCTGCCTGCAAGCCCTGTGCAGGGCTTGGCTGCAGGAGGTTCCCTGGGGCTCACAGGGCTGGGCTGGAGAGGGTGGAAACTGGTCTTTAACCCCCCCCAGTGCAAAAGGCACCTTTGGGGCCCTGCTCCTCCTCTCTGCAGGTTATGCACTAGTGTGACTTGACAGCAGATGACAGAGGTTAGGACAGGGCCTGGGGTGGCTGGGATGCTGTTGCCATGGAAATCACAGTGTCTGGAATAGCAAAAATGAGAGCAACTCAAAAAGTAATGATCTGTCACATCGATTAAGTGGGAGTTGGAGGGATTTTTTGGGGGGAAAACCTCATGCTTCAAGTAATATGAATCCATATGCCACATCTCCCTGTTTGCCTTTCCCTGAAGGGCTCTGTCAAGAGAAAATAATCTGATTTGTTTTGACCAGGGGTTTCTCCAGGGAGCACCGACAGGGTGCCTGCCCATCAGCTGTGCTGCACAGCTCTGCCATCCTGGGATGAAAGGCACCAAGTCAATGCAATATTCATTCACTTCCTCTTCCCTCCTTCATTCATTTCTTCTTCCATTCATCTGCTTCATTCACATTTCTCCTGCACTTTAATGAGCAGTGCTTAGCCCCTGCAGCCTGCAGAGCCTTCCCCCGGTGCTCTGTGCTGCAGATGGCAGACTGCAGGCTTAGTGATGCTGCAGGGCACAGCTCGGGGTGGTTGGAGTGGGGCTGTGTCATGCCCAGCTGGCACTTGGACCTCTAAACCCCCCCATAATACACCCTGGGTTTTGCTGTTCCATCTTTCACACCTGGGTGATTTCTCTTTGGTGTGATTTCCATGTCACCCACCTCCTGTCCTCTCCATGGGAGCTGTTGTGTCACTGACACCCCTGCCCATGGCAGGGGGCAGGGGGTGGCCTGGGGGAAGGTGGCACAGCTGGGGAAGCAGGAGGGAGCCCAGCATGGAATGGGCATCACTGCTGAGCTGGTGCCAAGCACTTGGTGCAGGGCCAGAGCCACACAAGCACAAACATCCTCAGGGCTGAGTCACTCCCCACCTGCTCCTGCCATGCTGCTGCCTTTGTGGCACTTGAGGAGCATGAGGTAACTTCTTTTCTTTGCCCCATGTCCTGCTCTCAGAGACCAATTCAGCAGAGGCAGGTGGGTAATAGCCCCAGCATGAGCTCCAGGCTGGGGCCAGGGCAGCAGAGCTGTGGGCCAGCAGATACAGGGCAAGCAGCCAGACCCCTGGTATGAGCAGCTTGGGCAACAAGAGGTCACTGCCATGAGCAGGAGCAGAAGCAGGAACAGGAGGCACCTGTACCAGGTGCAGGCAAGCTCCTGGGTTTAGGAATTTTCCTCAGATAAGAATGGTTCAACCCCTCCAGTGTTGAACATTCACAGGGTGTGGATGAGGGGAGCAAGCATGTCTGTACCTCAATGCCCTTTTTTAACCACCTCAGAACAAGTTTGCATTTTTCCCCCCACTGATATGCAAACATTCCTATTGAAGAAAAGAAAAGAAAAGAAAATGCCTGGATACCAGCTGGGTAGAAATCCAAGAAACATTAAAAGAAGAAAACCAATTTTCCTATTCATGATCTCAGCAGTGAAGAACGACCCCTTCCTCCCCCAGCCCCAACCCCCTGGTGCTGTGAGTGCGGGTGAGCTGTGCTCCATCCCTCTCCAAACAGCCAAGTGCATTTCTGAAATGAAGGAAGCAAACAGAAAATATCCGCTCTCCCTTCAATAGAGAAAGCTTTCTCTTTTGTTCCCTGCTTTCTATCAAGTATCTGCTGCCATTATTGTTACTCACTGGGTTATTACCTCCGAGTGGCTACTTCCACCAGCACAAGCTGCTTTATTGTCTGCTCAGAGCAATTATGGATTGGGATAATTCCTGCCATGCTGTTTCATTGTGGAAGGATCCGCTGTGTTCCGTGGCCAAGGTAACTTGAGGTGATCTGTGCTGCTGAGTTACCCATCAAGTTAATTAGGAGTGGGTGGCTGGTGCCTCACTGCGTGCTGGGACAGAAGGAGCAGCAGAGGCTGAACCCAGGCATCTTCTCAGTATTCAAAGGGAAGTTTGTTCAGTGAAGCAGACACTGAGTTAGGTTTTTTCGTAGGACTAATTCATCTTTATTTACTGGTCAACAAAATGTTGGCCAATGCATCCTCCTTCCAAGGGTGTGGGGCCCCATTGCTCTGTGTGTGTGGAGCACAGGAGTGTCCCTGCAGGAGGACCTGCAGTCTGGTGGCCAACACTCACTGTCTGGCTCATTGCTCATCTAGGAGGTCATTTATTTCCTCATCCTCTATGGCAAAGGCAAGAGGAGGAATCCTGCTGGTCTGGGCAGGATTCCCCCTTAGGAACTGCCTCACCTGGCTGGTGGAGAGGCGAAATGAAATGAAAATGCTTCTCAGAAGTGTGCAATCAAGACCTTGTCCTGGGCCTCCTGTATCTGTGCAGAGCCCCAGTGCTGTCGTGCTGCCTCTTTGAACTGGGGGGAGTTTCACCCCAGGCAGGAACACCTGGATTCATGGCAGAGGGCTCAGCCTGCAGGTTGCAAAAGTACCCGGTTATTTTCATTCTTTTGATACTTGATCTACTATCAAAACAACTTCTTTCTTTCTCTTTTACTTCCTAGGAATCCCAACAAAACTTGCCACGGGCAGGAGCATTTATTGCCAAATCCCCCGAGCTGTCCATGCACAAAGGGGTTGGGTCATCCCTGGTGCAGCCCCCCACAGCTGCAGCAGGGCTTGGCACAGGGTTTCTGCTGAAGATGTGAGGGTTTGGTCCTGCAGGAGCAGCTGCATGGGTTTGGCAGTGCAGATACTCAGGTTATAACAATGTGTTTATACATTTGCTTTGTAATAAATAAATACAAAAGTGTGACACTTTTAAGCCCTTGCTAAGGCAGTGACAAATGTGTTTTTCCCACAGTTAGTAACCTGTGGATTAGGAAGCCATGGTTTTTATTTATTTTTAATAGCACACCATGAGGACAGATTAGCATGAAACTATAATGCCATCACATGGTCTCCAAATCCTCTGTGCCAAGACCCCATTCAGGTTCAGCACAAGCAGCAATGAGCTTTTCTAAGGAGCATTGATGATAAGAAGTGCTTTTTCTTGCTGGTTTAGACACTCTAACAAACAGGGTTGAATTTCTAGAGTTGTATGTGTGCAGAGAACATTTTGAAATCACATTGTTCAGCTATTTACTCCACTTTTAAGCTTGGACATCAGAAATTTCTTGGTGTCTGGTCTGCACCTGACACAGAGCAGTCCTGCTGGACCCTCTTACCAGAGCTCTCTTGGGTTTGATGCTCAGCTCACACCCTGGGCCAGGTCAACATTTGCCCATTTCCCAGTATTTTCTTGAGCAGATCATGGCTTCACACTTGCTTTGCTATTCAATCCTGGCCCATCTGTGTTCTCAGATGTCCCTTCTGCAAGAAATTGATGGTTCAAACTGCTCAGACCAGACACAAAGATTTCACTCCTTTCCTGCCACAGGTTGGACCTTGGGAAATGTCATTTGGGAGTCAGGACAGTAGAAATCCACCTCACTCCTGCTCCTCTGCTCTGTCTCTGGTTCAGTAGTCCCTAAGGGTCTGGAAGTCTGTCCTGAAGTTTCAACACAGTCTTCCTGGTGTTCTCCCTTATTGATCTGAATTCCCAGAGCCAAGGGACAGGGTGTGTGGCCCTAAGGTGTCTGGAGGACAGCTCTGCCTTGCCTCGTGAGGGGGCAGAGAGCAGGCAGGACTGTGACTCTGCTGCTGTCCTTGCTGCCTCCTTTCCTCATCAGCGATGTGAGACAAGTTCTCCTTTTCTGCTCAAAAAGCTGCCTGGATCAAGGTTTCACAGCTACTCTGACCATTCCAGAGTGCACCAAGGCAGGGCTGATTTTCTCCACAGGTAACACAGTGCCTTAGTGGATCATGAGATTCCAGGATGACTTGGGAGTCACTTGGAAGCCAACATCCACCTGCCAGCTGTGGATGGGCTCTGTAACACCTCAGGTGCAGACCAGCACCCAGCAGGGGCACCTTGGCAGGCAACTTGAGATGTCCAGCAGATGGAGGACAGTGAAAGTCTCCAGAGCCTTTTCCTACATAAGGTTGTTGTCTTACATCTCTTTGCCCCCATGTTTTTGGCTCCTGGCCTGCCCACTCAGCTTCTTTGCCTTGCCCTCAGCTCCTGAAGCAGCCCCAGGGTTGGGCACGCAGCCTGCAGGTACCTTCTGAGTGCCCATCTGTATTCATGGAAATAATCCTATCAGGATCTGATGGCATTTATAAATATTTGCATTCTGTGAAGAAATACTCTGTTTAAACATAGGTTGATATTAATTTCATCTTCCTTGCATTCCCCCACATCCTTGAGCTCTGTTCACCAGCCCTGGCCCCTGAGACAGCTCTGCTGAAAGCAAATATGTCAGTCTGCACCGCACAGGGAATATTTTAAGGCTCTGAAAACAAAGTTTCTTATAGCAAAGCTGCCAAAAGTGTAACCACTGCCACGCTAAAATATCCTCTGCCTCCTACATTTGTAACGTGGGAGTCTTTTATATCCTCTTTACTGTTGCTGAACCATACATTTGTATTGGCAGCAGATGTATATAGACTGGGACCTATTTCAGTGTCATGGAAAAGAGCTCTTAGGTTAAAAGATATGTTACAACTTACTGGAAAGCTTGAAATTAACTGTGTGATGATGCCACAGGAAGATAAAGAACCAGCAATTTTATTGAATTACGATTTTATCCATATGGGCTGGAGGTTTGAACTGTGTTAACGTCTCCAAAGGTCTCCAGTTGCCAAATGAACTATTGAGGTTTTGGGCAACTAGCTGGAGACAGGAAAAATAGACCCAATTTAACTGTTTCCAGACAGTTAAAAGACCTTCCAGAAAAGCACTGCCCCCTTCTCTACTGTATAGGAGTAACCCAAAAAGAAGGCAGGCAAACACAGCCCCTGCTCCAGCCCTGTCTGGGCACTGTGAGGGATGCAGGGAGGGCACAAACTTCTTTGGCTCACAGTGGCAGGAAAGACTCAGTTGGTCCCTATGAAGATCTGCAGTGGTTATTATTAATAGCAAACCCATAAATGTCAGAACTTCAGTGGTCAAATTCCTCTGCAGTGCTAACAGACCTCTATAGATTTAAGCAGCAGAGCCAAAGGTGTCCTCGGACAGTCCAGGATTTCCTTGGGTATCTGTCAGGGCCAGACAAAAGATTAATGATGGAAAAACACATATAGGTTCAGGGGAAGGATCAAGGACTTTTTTTTCTTAGTATATGTTTTTTGCTTCACATCTTAGCTCCTGGCACAGCGTCCCCCGCCTCTAATCACACCTTATAACTGCAGTTTAAATCAAAACCCACAAGGCTGGACCAGTTGGATCCGGTTTCTATTAAGCCATGTGAGCTGTGACTGAGCAGACTTGCTGTCACCAAGCCAGTCCCCTGCCTGTGCCCCCAGATAATGAGGTTCCCGCGGCAGCCGCTGCTCGGCGCAGGGGAATCCTTGAAATCCCGGATCGGGATACATCCCCTGCACCGGCCCGCTCCTCTCGCCCCCTCTGCAGGCTGCCGGGTGGTGAAGGATGGACCAGCACGGAAAGAGGCTCTTGCTGGGCTCTGCAACACACCTGAAAAACTTTGGCCATTTCATAGGTCCACAAGAAAAAAAAAAATTAAAGAAAAAAATGTTCCCAAATTAAAGCGAAATCCCGTTTTTGTCCCTCCCTGTAATTTGTTGGGTCATTCATCCCCTGAAGGGACTGCTGGCGGTTTTGGTGGGAAGGGCACTGCCCAGCCAGGAGCGGGTGTGCGGCTGCAAAGGATCAGATCCCACCCTCTCCATGGGGCAGCGCTTCTCCAACAGACCCTGGGTTGGAGCCACACCTGATAAAACTGCCTGGGACCCGTTTTGCTCTCTGCTGGTGTCAGTGAGGGAGCTGCTCTCCTGATTTTAGAGACCTCAAAAGAAAGTCACCGTTTGTTCCCTAACCTGACACACCCATCGATGCACACAGGGATATGGAGGAAACAGCCCCAAACACAATCCCAGCCACCTCTGCCCTGCCCACGGCTGGTCCCGGGAGGCCTGGAACACAGGGCAGAAGGGTGGAGGGGAGCAATGCCTTGGCATCACTGGGCTCTGGTTTAACTCCTTCTTGCAGCCATTTTGAACGCTGAATAAAGGAGGAAAAATAGCATGGGCCACAAAAATCCAAGCCAGTCTCTGAAGTCAGATGTGTTTCAAAGTGGAATTGCAGCTGTGACAAGGAAGGAGTGTATTTACTAGCACTTCCTGCCTTCTAAACTAGTCTTTTAAAAAGCACTGGTTTGGGTGGGAAGTTTGTTTGGGTGAAATTATTGAGGAGGGAATTGGAGTTATTAATGGGATCTTTTTTTCTTTCCCTTCAAATGTCACTGAACTGCACAGGACGGCCGCAGACTCCAAACTGTTAATTCCTTTTCCTGGACTCTGAGCTTCTGAGGTTGATTTTACCACTTCAGTAATAATGGGAAATTATGTGGATTGGTGGCAGAAGCAAGTTATTTGGTGAGTGGAGAGGAATACATCTCCAGAGCCACGTTAGTGCTTCAGACAAGGCTGCAGCAGGCGACGGCGCCCGGCTCGCCCGGCACAGACAGCTACAATGAATGACTCAAGAGGCCCTGGTAAAAATTAATTGAGTTAATTAATTGAGCATCTGTGGCATGGCTATTTTCTCTGCATGCCCTGGCTCTTAGTCCTCATCTCTGAGGGGAGAAAGTGCCATTGAACCAATTTACTGGCAGTGCTGGTTCTCTGAGGCAGAGATTGTCACCCTCGGTGTCCCAGCAGCTCTGAGATACTCATTGCAGGTGCCTGAGCCTCACCTGGGTCTGGGCACTGTTTGACCTTGTGGCAAGGCTTTCTATATGCAGAGAACAGGAAGAAGGAAATATTCTGGAGAGTTTCTATGCTAACATTCACTGAGAGATGGCATTGCCTTCCCTCCAAGTGCTGCCAGCCCAGGAATGGGACATGGTGCTGAGGACACCTGCGTGGGGTGGGTGCACAGTGTGCCTAAAGACCCCTCAAAAATTATGTAAACCCAGTTCTCCAATTTCCTTTTGTGATATGCAGCAGGTCAGTTCTGCTCTGGAAGTCACTGAGTTGTGGATCAGCCACGTAGCTGATGGAAACACAGCTGGTGGCCCATGGAAGAGTTATTTTTCAGCCAACACATACAGGAAAGAATAAGGTTTTATTTTTTTAGCCATCACCTTTCGCAGCCTGTGACAAGCCAACAATGGCTGGGTATTCCTCTGAAGTTGTAAAATAAGCTCATTCATGCTTTCCTTTCTCTCTGTTTTTTGTAAGAAAAATCTCCTGAGCTTTTAGCTCACCTTAGCTTTCAAGGTGGAGTCCGTGGCATGGCACCAGCAGCCAAGCACTGCTCTGGTCAAACATGAGGGCAATGCCATTGTGTTCCCTCAGCCACATGGATACAGAGAGAGGGAAATGTCAGTGGGAGCCTTTTGTGGGTTCCTCCTCACCATGGGGAGCCTCCCTCCCTCCCTGCTGCCTTTGCTGCAGCTCTGTAATTTCCACCATGGACAGTGCAGGGAGTAGTGGCCACCTTCCCACTGAGTCAGAGCTGAATCACCACCCCACACTGAGCACTGGGGGCCCCAGGGCTGCTGGAGATGCTGCTTTGGTGGTGGTGGAAGCTCAGTCTGTGTCAGTGTGGGGATGGATGGGGGATGTTGTCACTTGGCACGTAGTGGTGGCCTGTTGTTGTGTGGCGTTGAGGTACAGCAGAGGCTGGGGGGGGAAATGATAAAGTGATATCTGTCACTTGGAAAGAGAGGCAGCCAAAGATTCACCTGACTCCCTGAGAGAGGGCTTGGTGAAGGAGTTTGGATGCTATCCCAAAACTTCCTGCCAGTGACAGGAGACTAGTGATGGCAATAGTGCCACCATGGCTGTGGGACAAGGACAGCAGCACTGCAAACAGCTTTACCTGCCAGGAGCAAAATGCTTTAGGAAATATAGCCAAACACTGGGAAAATCTTGCAGGATTTTCAGGGAAAAGGTGGTTGAGTATGTGGCCATCCTGGAGAGCCCCAGGAACAGCAGTGGTGTATCTACAGCTGCAGAAAGTGGTGGGCACACACTGACACAAGACCAGGTCCAGTTACAGTTAAATGTCAGAGCTCATTAGCAACACTAGAAGTCCTGGTGGCCAGACATAGCTGAAAAGCAGATCTCATCAAAAATTAGATGAACCCATGGGCAGTTGGACTTTCCAGGTTTGAGGAGATGCTTTTTCTTGACTCATCTAGGCTTAACCCATGGGCACATCCCAGCTGCTTTGCTGACAGGCAGGTCTGGCCAGAGCTGTGTGGCCTGGAGGGGCAGTCCACAAGTAGGAATCACACCTGGGCTGGAGGAAGACACACAGGAGTGGTTGGGGAAAGAACAAGAAATCTCTCCCATCCTTTCAGCAGGTTCGGGGCCTATTCTTTGGTGTGTTTTACTGGTCCAAAAGCAGAGCAGCCTCCTGTCCTTAATTCCTCACCAGTTCTCCCATCACAGCATGACCAGTATGAACGCCAGCAGCTGGAAGACTGAAATAGCAGCTACCATTGCTTAGGCCCCACTGATTTGTCCTGTGGTTTTTCCATGCCCTTTAATCTTCAGTAAATAATCCCTCACTTCCTTGTGGTCTTTCTAATTCCATGCTGTGTGCTGGTGCTTCCTGTAAACAGTGGAGCTGGTGGCCCATGCGTGGCCACCGCCGTGTAATTGAGGCTCTCCCCTGCCATGGCAAGGGCATGTGACAGGGCTATTTGTCAGCCTGGATGGGGCTGTGTCCTTGCTAAATAATGGAAATGCCAGATTCTCCTCTCCATCGAGCCAGGAGAAGTCAGGGCTGGTTCTGATGAGGCCATTGGATCACACAGGTGTAAAGCAGCACGTGTGAGAGCATCAGGTCCAGACACTCAATGAGTTGCACCATCTGGCCTCCAGAAATCATTATTGGGCCAGTGCTTGAAAGAAAAACCAGGCTAAATTATAGGCAATGAGGTCCCTCCAGCACATGTTTGTACTGGTGCTTGGTCTTTGGTGCAGGAGCCATGTCCCATGCAGAAGCTGTGACCAGACCTTGCTCAGGCCTCAACTGCCACATCTGTGGTCTAAACTTTTGGGTGGAGTGCTAAAATAAAAGGAAAAGATTAAAGGTCTGTGCTGAATGAAGGCCCTTCGTGATGTTGGATCCTTTGCACTCTTGTAGGTGAGAGGCCACCAGACCCTCAAGGGACAGCAAGGGAGGCTGAGAAGGTATTTTTCTGGTCCAAATGTCTCCAGCTGCCCTACGGGGGCAGGAGCTGTAAGGTTTGTTATCAGATAGCCACCCTGTCCTGGGTTGTGGTGTAGAACGTGCACGGAGTATTCTACCACCATCTTCATGAACTGTGGAAACCTATTGCTGAAGCAGCATTCTTCCAGACTCTCCCCTCCCTCTTTCTGTTAGGGTGTCTTTTGTTAAGGTGTCCTCTGCTAATGGGTCTTTTGATAACGTGTTTTCTGTTAATGGCCTGCTGATGACTTACAGATAACTCCCACCAGGAGTTATCTCCTGTTAATGGGCCATCAAGGACCCCCCTGTATGACTCATTATTCCATTGTGAGATGCTCCACCCAGGGGGAGGAGCCAAGCATTCTCACCTGCATATAATCTGGGATCTGGGACAATACGGGGTACCTTACCCACTGGATCTACAGAGGATCAGAGCTACCAGACCTTTCTACGGGATTGCTGCTTCCATCATCTTGCTCAGGTTGTATTCTGACTCTGTCAGGGGTCTTTTGTATTATTGCATTTATTTTATTTCTTTTTTTTTCTTTTCCTATTAAATTGTATTTCTGACTTGGAGCCTCTCACTAGTTTTGCTTTCAAACCATCACACACCCTCAAACCTAAGAGCATTTATTTTCCCCAGCAAATTTGTGTTAAACCAATGGTGGATCACAGGGTTGTGACAAGAGCTGGGCTGCATTTTTTGGGTGGCACAGCTTTTCCTCCTGTCTGAAATCTCCCCTCTCTGGGTTTCTGCCGACCGACAGATCCCTCCACAGATCCCTGAGCATCCAACAAACTATTTCTGCAGGGACATCTCTGCTCCCAACAGATCTTGGGCTCTGACCTGTGCCTGTCCTGGCCATGCTTTTGCAGGGGCATCTGCACATGCCTGGCTGGAAGATGACAGTGTAAGAGTGTTTGTGGAGGTCTTGGTGCAGTCAGATCTGTGCAATTCTGCCAGCCCTGCCAACATGTGCAACTTGCAACCTCAGTGCTGAGGTATTTACACAACCACAGGAGGGATCCTCCAACCCTGCACACATGCTCCTTTTCCAGCCCAGCTGCTCCCAGAAATCTCCAGGTTTCAATCTGTTGGCTATTTCAACCAAGCCCCAATTTATTTATTTTCTTTTCATGAGCTCCCAGCAGCCAAGCCAAGGCAGCCAAGGGACTCCTGCTCAGTCTTTCAGCATTAATGTCTCAATTATCAGAGCACTGCCTTCTTCCACAGGGGGATTGAATGTGTCTATGTTGGAACTCCTTGAAGTATTTTCAGAGCTGAAGTAAAAGCAGGAACTCAGTTTGGAGTGGCATTGGAGGTGCTCAAAAAAGTGCCACGAGGTAAAGCCCAACCTCAATTTGTGTCATTTGATGCCACTTATTGTCTGTCACCTTGTTTAGAATGGGACAGTCAATAGCAAAGATACAGCAGAGCTGAGTTTTTCCTTTAATGCTGATGACCCAGCTGTATCTCACCATGGTTTTTTATATCCCAGGGAACTGCATGGATCCTGCAGCTGGCTCTGAGTGCCCATCCTACTCCTCATGCTCTTCTTGTGCTGGCTTAGGGAAGTCAGGAGGGCTGATGCAAGGCAGCAGGTGGGAAGTTTGGCTTTCTGGCTGCTCACACAGCTCCAGAGTGACTGAACATTGGCAGGAGCAATCCCAGAGCATCCCATGGAGATCAGATGAGGAATATAATTTCCTTGCCCCTTGAGGACTGGGAATTCCTGGGTTTTTTTCATTGCCACCTTTCCCTTGCAAAGTAGATGCCACATTGTCACCAGGCTGGGCTGTTTTGGCTGGAATTGTGCCTTATGCACAATTAGACTAAAGCAAAACTTCTTCAAGCTGTTACTGAGCCCTCCTGAAAGTGCCACAGGTGGGGATAAAACTCTCCCATTCTGCATTTCTGCCTGTGCTCCTGGCCTCAGGCTGAGCATGTGCCTCCCTCACTGCCTTTGTTCTGACACTGGGGATGTGAGAGCCTGGAGAGGAACAGAAAGGCTTTGCCCAGGCAGCAGTAGGAGCCCTTCCAACCTGCAGCCAATAATCGTTGCCTGGAGCTGGTCCCTTTGGCTTCAGGCACTGCTGAATTTGCTGGTGGAGAAAACCACTGCTTTGGATCAAAGCACTGTTAAAGGAGACTTCACAAAAGTGAATAGCTCGTGGTCAAGAAGAGCTGCCAGACTCCTGCTTTCTCAGTAACTAATAAAAGTGCTTTTTAACACAATTAATGTAATGTCTTGCTAAAGACCAAGGGAAATTGGAATTGAGACATTCGTATTTTGACAGACTTTGTGGAAAACTTTTGTTCAGACTAGTAGGAATGAAACCAATAAATTTCTGAAGAAACTTTCTGAATTCAGCCTTCAAGATAATAGATAGGCTGTTCTGACTGTGGATAAATAAACTCTGTTTTTATAAGTGCCTAAAGACCTTCAGGATGACGAAGTGGAACATACTTCAAGTCTCCAAAGATGGGAAGTGGCTTCTGAGTCAAATGCCCTCCCGTGCCAGGGCTCGTATTTTAGACTGAGATCACTCTTTTGTGACTTGTTGACAGGTTTTTTGTTGTACTTTGAAAAAAAAAAAAAAAAAAGGAAAACATCCCAGGCTGAAAATAGCAGTGAAACATTCCCCAACTGGCCAACCTGTTCTTCAAGAAAACTTCCCAGGGAACATAAAGCTCCAGCTGCAGCCCCAAAAACACTGGGTAAGAAATGGCACCTTAAGTAATGATTACAATGGAAAAAACCTATTTTGGGTTACTACAGCCCCTGCCTGAGCATTGCTCATCTGTGATCTTGTGGTGCAGGTGATCACCTGCAGAAGGAAGATTTGGTTCCCACCAGGAAATGCTTAGAGGGTGGACTCTGAGCATGGGAAACCTAACACTCCCTTTTTGCTTCCCCCTCTCATGAAAAACAGCCCTCCTTGCAATTCCTGCCCTCCCTGGCAGCCATCCCAAAGGCAGGTGGTAAAAAGGCTGGATCAGAGCTCATGGCATTCTGGAAAATCAGGGCAGGTCTCTGCATCTATGCAAGGCCAGGGCTGAACTGTGCAAATGAAACCAAAGGAGATGCAAGCCATGGCCATGGGTGATGAGCAACACTGAACCCTTAGCACTGAGCTTTGGTTTGTCCTCCTGTGTCCTTCCTGCTGATGGAAGCTGGTGGATGTGCTGGCCAGCAAGATATGCTGCATTTGAAACAAATGTAAAGTCAGTGGTGAAGGAAAAAAGAGATGTCACATACACAGAGTGGAGCCCAAACCAGGCTGATGGGCTCTGAATTGATCCCTGCAGTGGCCAAAGGATGGTTCTGACACAATGGTGGGACACTGTGCCTCAGGATCAAACACCAGTGCAATCACCACAGGGCTGAGGCTCAGAGAAGAGGCACCAGCACATTCTAAGAGCTGGCTTGAGGAGCTCTGTTTCTCTGGTTTCTCAGAGGGAAAATGAAGGGAGAGCAGGTCAGGGCTTGTGATGTGCAAAGGTGATGGAAATGGGGGAGTAATGGGATTTAGGAGGCAAAGTCTTATCAGGTGGTGGGAAAGGGGCACTGAATGAATCCAGCCTGTGATAAAGGCTCTATTATTTAAAAATCATTACCCGGGGAAGTAACTTAGCAAAAGCTTATGCTGATCCTCCTCTTCTGAGAATGTTTTGATCACGACTGGTCCCTCCCCACCAAAAGCAGACGCTCTGTTTCGTGTGGAAATGAATTCAGGTCTGAGTTGCCCCAGGGATGAGCCTGGATGGCTGCAGCAACCCACCCTGCCTCGGAGCCTGGATTAGGGAAAGGCAGCTTGTCCTTGCCAAGGAGCGAGGGGGATCAGAGAAGGGTTTCAAGAAGGTGCTGGACGCTTTGACTCATGTGCAGAAGATTTCCCGGCAGCAGCCAGACGAGGCTGCATCCCTGTGGCTCGGCACTGGGCTGGTGCCCAGGTGCTGCCTCCAGCCCTCCTGGGCTCTGGCTGCTGGGGGCTGGGGAGGGCACAAGGGGGTGTTTTTTTCTAGCAGGGGAAAAAAAATCAATCTGCCTTCAGTTCAGCAGCTCACACTCGGGCTGGCTGCGAGAAACGTGTGCTCTGCCGCCAGAGACACCGCAGTTGCTACAGCAACTGCAGAGCGCGGAGACACCCTCCCTCTGCCACCCTCCGCTGCCCCAAAATAAGGCAGAGCAGGGAAAGCGGTGGTGGGGAGGCAAAGGAACTGGTAGGGACGACCCTCAGCAGCCACGGCTGCTCCACGCTCTGCTCCCACCCCAGCACCGCCGCGTTCCCGTGGGTCCTGACAACTACTTGGGTTCCAGCTCATTAAAATTCCATTCAGCGGATCTGCAACCCGGGACGGCCTGGCAGAGCACGGTCTGATCCCAGGCAGCCCACCCCACGCACCCGCCGGCAGCGGGACGGGGATGCGGGGCCGGGGATGGATGCGGGGCCGGGGATGGATGCGGGGCCGGGGATGGATGCGGGGCCGGGGATGGATGGGGGGCCGGGGATGCTGCGGGGAGGGCCGCAGCGAGGGGGAGCGATGGGAGGATAAAACCGAGCTGTGCTGCCATCTCATTACTATTTAAATCGGTCTCCGCGTGGTTCCCAGCGCTGTGCCATCCTGCCTCCATAAAAGCTCATGGCTTCCCCTGGTGCTGCTCTCTTCAATATTTAATGACAGGAGGAAGGGCTGTTTTAAGAAACACTTCAGTGCTTCCATGCGAACAGAAGGTTGCTTCACGTGGCCAGAGCAGGCAAGAAAAACCTTTAGCTGTTAATTTTTCAGGATTCTGCAGCAATTGAAGGGGCGGCAGCATGATGACGCAGACTGGCAGGGGGAAAGAGAGATCTTCTACTTGTCTGGGGAGAGTGAGGACTCCTGAGGTCTGTCCTGCATCCTCCTCCTGACTACATGTCAGAGTGGCTTGATGTCTTATGCTGAAACACTTGAATTAGGCTACAGTTTTGGAGCTTTAGTGAAAAATGCTTGAAGTTCACCTGCCTCCAGATCTTAGCCAGGCACTCTGCCCTCCCCATCCCCTCTGCACATCAGATTTGCTGAGTGCCAGGGATGTTTGAAGGTGTCCACTTGCCAGAGACTTCCTAAGGATTTATTTGGGTGCATGAAGTTTTTGAAAAGCCTGAGTAAAACTACTGTAGAAGGAAATGTGTTTTAAAGCAAGCCAAATCATAAATCAGGCCATCCCTAACACAAGTGAGGTGAGGCTGATATGAGAGGGGAGGGCTGTGCTTCTCCTCCACTGGCAGTCCTGCATCCCAGGGCATCACTCCTGTGTGGTCCAGCTCAGCTATTCTGGTACTCAACTGTTGGGGGGGTGGAATGGCAGCAGGGCTAATGAAGAGTTGCCACAGCCCATATTATTTTCCTAATAAAGACCATTTGGTCATAGGAAAGCAGCTGGTATCAGGCTGAAATCAGTGCCCCTGAGCACCACTTCCAGAACAGGCTGGGCACTATTTGAAGCACTCAGGTGTCCCAGGCACAGCCACTGTGCTGGCCTGCACTCAGGGGGGCCCACCAAGGACCTCCCACTGTTCCTTGGTGGGAACTGGGAGCTCTGCACCAAACCTGTTTGCCAGTCCCAGTCCCTTCCCCTGCAGCCCTGGTGCAATTAGGTTTTCATTTGAGTTATGTAAAAAGGACAGTGTCAGTCATTTCTCAGCTCTGATTTTGTAGAAGGGCAGCTCAGTAATTTATGTCTTTAATATCCAAGGACAGTGTTTGTAGAACCTTCTGATGCTGCCACCCAGGATAAGAAGCAGCCTTCCAAGAGAGACAGGGTGGCTGCAGTGGGCCCCAAAAAGGTGCAGGGAGCACACCAACAGGTGTTTGCATTAGTGATTTCCATGGGGACAGGATTTCTTCATTAGCAAGACCTTCTGAAAAGATCCTGGTACAGAATCACGGCTAAAATAAATCAGCAGACACAGCCACGTGGATTTCTGCACATCTAAAGGCAGGAAAAGAAATAGCACAAGATCTGCTCGGTGCTGCAGAGTGGAGGATTTTGCTGTTGCTGAGCAAAGTCTGTGTGCAGCATCTCTGCATCCCGGGAAAGGTGGCATGGCCCAGTGGCTGGAGCAGGTAATGCATCCAAGAGAAAACGGGGAGGGGTGGAAAAGGGCAGCCCTGGTTTCGTGGAGGGTCATTAATTCTCTTCCAACGAAGCACTTTAGATGTGCTGCAAGAGTGCTGAGGATTACTGGTTTGTGTCTTGCCACCAGGTCCCTGGGTTAGAGGGGCAGGAACTGAAGGCAACTGGGAGCCCCGTGCTCTGTCTCCAGCTCTGCCCCTGCAGCACAGGAAACCCTTTCCTAAAGGTTTGGAAAGGGATTGTGTGCAAGTTCTTTCAAAAACCCCCAAATCAGGCTGCTAGCAGGGTTTTAACCCTGCTCAGAGAGTAGAACACGCAGAACCCGGCAGGATCAGGCCCTGCTTGTCTCTTTATCCCTCCCCAGCTCTGCTTGAGCAATAACCTAATTTTTTTTTTTTGCTTTGCAGAAAGAACATCTTGGATTATGTTGCTGCAAATGAGAGGTTTCAGTCATGGTATGGGATGAGCTGCAGGTAAGCAGCAGGTTTAATGTCAGCTTTTTTTGGCAGCTTCTTTATTCTCTCTCCACTTTGCACAAACAAACTGTGTTTGTGAGGAAGTTCATTTTCCTTTTCAGCCACAGCATTTGTCAACACAGCTTCCCAATAATCCTCTCTGTGCAGATAAAAGCGAGCTGCCAGCCACACGGGAGCCCTCACCTCAAGCCTGCTGCCTGCTCTGGTTCATTAAGGGACTTTCCCCTCTCTTGCAGGGCAGAAGCTGTGCCCATGTGAAGGATCCTAAATCCCAGTGTGACGCTCAGTTACCCTTAACTCCATCCTAATCAGCCCTGTGCAATTAAGGTGCCAGGGAACAAAGCCCCAGGCCCCAGAGGGGGTGGGATGTAGGGCCCTTCTGCCCTCATTAGGCAATCTGGGGCATCATCCATCAAAATCCAGGGTATAGGCAGGGAAAGAGAAACTTCAAATCACTTGGGCTGCCTCTGTCCTTTCCACATTCATTCTTTTTGGCCTTGGAAGGCTCTCAGACCAAAGTATCACTTTATATTAAAAACAACTCCCACAAAGCCCTTCAGATCAAAGCCTGACACGGGCCAGGCTGCACACCCTGTGGGTTGCCAGCACAGGACCCTGCCCAGGATTCACACTGCCACAGTTTAACCAGTAAAGGCAGGAGAAGGAGCTGACTGTGCCAGGGAAGCAGCACCTCCTTTCCCAGCCCCACGCCCAACTGTTTCCCTTCGGTGCCTGCTGGTTTGGAAGACTTCAACTTGCAGCCTCCTTAACTGCTTCATTTCTGCTTTTTGCACTATCCCACTCCCAGCAACATCATCAAACTCTCCAGCAGTGTGAAGGCGGGTGAGCTGAGATGCCCCTGCTGCTGAGCTAAACAGCACCAGGCCTTGTTTTACTGCTCAGAAATCTGTAAGGAATCAAGCAGGTCGATGAATAATCCAGTTTAAAAATCATAACAGAGGGGCTGGGTAACTGTATACAACACTGGCCTAAATTCATCCATCAAGTGACGAATTGTAATGAAAAATTCAAGAGCCCTGCTTGGCACAAGTTGGGTGCTGTATGATTTGAAGCCCTGGAAGCAGTCACTTCACATGGAGCAGCTCTGCCCGTGCCCCTCGTGTCTGCACAGAAATGGTGCAGGGGTTCAGACAACCTGCACAGGCATCAATTTTTTCCCCCAGCTTGTGGCTGTTCAAGGTCAGCAGTGCTAAAACGTGACGTGGGCTCGCAGAGGACACGTGCAGCCCGTGGGGTGAACCACAAGCTGAATAGCTCTCCCAGCAGCTGGGGCTCCGTGTCCTTCTAGTAATAAATTCCTCCTGGACAGTATTTCAGGGGATTGCTAGGATTTGAGGAGCGAGGAGGCTGGCTGGAAGAGAGACAGGCTCCAGGTTTATCCTTGAAAGCCCCTGGGCTGCAAAGCCTGGGGCTGCCTTTGGCAGCCTGCCTGGAGGCTGGAGGCAGCCTCGTGCTGTATGAACCCACCGATCCCCTCCTCAGCCAGCTCAGTTGGCTATAAATCTCCCTATTAGCAATGCATAAAGCAGGCCAAAATTCGAACAGCTTCTTAGGCAGGAGGTGAAGCAAAAGCTCAAAATAAAATAAGTCCTTTCTGTGCTCTGGGCTAGACAAAGTGCTTGTTTTGGAGCTTTCCCATGGTGTGCCTGGCCTGCCTGCTGGGAGAGAGGGGTGCTGAGCAAGCCAGCAACATCAGGTAAAAAATAACCCCATCCCAACGTCAGCAAGCAGAGCTGAGAGGAACCAGAGGTCCTGAGCTGTTTCGAAGTTGTGTTAAATAATAAAGCAGAGAAATGAATAAATTAGCTGAGCATCTATTTAGGTCAGCCCTCTCCGTTTCTCCCAGCCGCCTCCGTGCGTCTCCTCCCCGCAGCGATCAGCTGCTCGGTGCGCGCTGTGCCTGCGGGGCCGCTCCCTCCCTGGGAACAGCCGGGCTCTCGGGAAGTGCGGGCTGAGCAGGTGTCACGTCGCCTGCACACGTTCACCCCAGCCTTCGGAAGCGGCAGGCGAGCTTCCTTTTCCGTTACTGGGGCAAAAAGTGTTCTGGAAAATCCCATTAAAGCGCTGAGCGTGGGCAGAGCGCACATGGCTGCTCCCTTCCCGGCGCCATCCCCTGCTCGCAGCCCCCCGAGAGCTGCAGGGTCCTGCTCCACGGGGTGTAGCTGCCCAGGAGCTGCATCTCCCTGCTCTGCCTGCTCCACTGCTGCCAGCCTGGTCATCACCCAGCTATTTCCAATTCCCAGCTTCCAACCACAGCAGCACCTCCACCTTTGCAGCCCATCCTTCCCCTCCTTGCAGGTGCCCCAGGCTTGGTTATATGATTGCAGTTGTCATCTGTTGATTTGAGGACATCCAGCCAGATGGACCAGGCTGATTGACACAGATGGAGAATCAGCTTTTAAACCCCTAAGCTCCCCTCAAATCATTCAAATGCTTCCAGAAAAATGGAACGACCGTGCAATAAATATGTCTTTATTTACAAGTTTCCCAAGCATGAAAAGCCCTCTTTGATGTCCAGAACATCTCGTGGGTTTCAGCTATAAGCAAGCTGGATAAACACTGACCAAGAGGGAATTTATCTGCATCAAGGGCTGCTCCATCTCAGCCCAGCTCCTGCTGGTCCTCCCAAACCCCACAGGTAGCTGGAGAAGGTCTCCAGCGATGAGCCCAGCCAGAAGCAGCATCCAGGGTGTAGGCAATGGAAAATGAGATGTTTCTAAGTTTGGCCAGGCTCAGCTGGCTCCTCGCAGGTCCCAGCCTGTGAGTCACCAGTACGTGGGCCACCAGCACGGCCTCCCCTCTGGAGGAAGGAGTGGAGGTGGAAAAATAACAAGAGGAAACCAGCTCTTAGTAGTGCCAGCTCCAGGGAGAGTGGGAGGAGGTGGCAGTCCTGGAGAGAAAGGTCAGGGCTGCATTGCAGGCTGCTGCCTGATTTTTCCTCCTGCCTTCATGGCAGGAAGCTGCTTACAGGAACAGGCTTGTGCAATATGTACAGAGGGTCTGGGCTGATCTGAGGGTCTGGGCCGATCTGAGGGGAGAATGAAAGCTTCCAACAGCAGCCAGGGGTGATGGAGGATTTGTTTCTGGTCCCTGCTCACTCACCTCCTCTGATTTCTACTGAGGTGAACCTGAGTACCCTGTTAAAAGCAAATTTTGGCCCCTTGCAAACATTGTAAAAGAAGATGCACTTTTCAGATGTGCTGGGAACAGACACATCCAAAAATAAAAGAAAAGATTGCAGGTCTCCAGCCTCTTCTGGTGCCTCAGCTCTCCTAACTGGTGCTAACTGGAATGCACCAGTCGAGGACATAAACCTCAGTCACTGTTCCCATGTCCCTGCCATCAGTCCAGGAGCACTTGCAAAGCTGTGCTGTGACAGCTCCCCTTCCCCTAGGGATATCTGCAGCTGTGGATCAGCACTTCTGCTCTCCACTGCCTTGCAAGAATTCCTTTTCTCCTCAACTCTCCCATCTGACAATTGCCACCAGTTGCCAGCGATTTTTCTCACCTCCTATCCCAAGTGCTCAGAGCTGTCTCTCTGCTGGTAGACTGCCACTTTCCATCAATGAAACTATTTCTTTATGCTTTCAAGGAAATTATAAGAGCTGTCAGGGAAAAAAGGCACAGCTAGGTAGGATGCCAGGTGAAGGGCGAAACTGCTGTGTGAAACTCGCTGTTACTGGCTGGTGATGCCCCTTCTCCCCGAGTGGGACTAATTCTCCCACTCTGAGCCAGAGCGGGATCTGTTAGGCTCAGGCTCCCTCTAGTGCCTCCATGCCCCGTTGTTCCTGCCTTGTCTGGAGGCGTATCGGCCATTTATCCCCGGGGACAGTCCATCCGTCCCCCTCTCTCCCCTCCAGCATCGCTCGGCTTTACAGCACAGGTTTGCTCACAGGCTGGGAACAGCCCTAAAACCGCCCCAAAGCCACCGGCACCTGCCAGAGCAAGGGCCTCTTGGGGGCTGCCAGACAGCCCAGGGCTGCCTCTGCCTGCTGGGGTGAAGGAGGGTGATAAAGGTGGCCACGTCCCACAGGGTGCTCGCCCTGACAAGGCAC
>JANPWX010000276.1:1438645-1533590 GCA_024734555.1 Trochalopteron elliotii | reverse complement strand
TTTTTTTTTCCTAAACATGAGGTAATCTAGCAAGAGTCATTGTCTTTCTAGTACTTCATCCTGTTTCTCAATGTGGACTGAGGTGAAAATGTCTGTCTTCAGGTTTTGTTCAAGTGAGGGAAGGCAATGGAAGAAAAAAAGAGCGGGGAAAGTGTGTTTCCAGTGATAAATCACCTTGTTATTCCCTATTCCCTTTGTTACTGAGATAAACATGTGCTAATTCCAATAGTTGGCCTTCTGCCCCTGTTCTTTAGCTCTGGAAAAGTTCTTGCCCACAAAGCCCAGTATTGCCCTCCCCATGGGGTGCTGCTATACCAGCAATTAGCTGCTAATTCAGTTTTGAATGCCAAGCTGGAAATGACATGACAATTTCAATACCATTTCACTCAAAGTTCAGTGCTATTCAGCTCAAACCTTTTCAAAGCACATTAGACTTTCTTCAAAAAAAAAATAAAGAAAATACCGGTCTTAATTAGCTCTTTTTAACTCCTGAGAGGAGTCCCTTGTCATTAAGCCATGACACTCTGACCTCTGACCTTTTCTGTTTGATTTAGGAACTACGTATGATTTTCTGTATATTGCATGAGTACTGACTGTCCAAATAATAGAGTTTGAAAGTACTCAGCTGGCTTAAAAACTCCCATGCTTCCAAAAGTTGTACAGTATTTTTCAAGAAGATATTTCTAGACCATCTTCATGCCACAGTCTAGACACAGTCCAGCTTCTAAAGGTACTTAGACAAAATTTCTAAGACACTAAAACTATAGTCTTATTGTAATTTTCAGCATCAGTTAGATTCAGAATAAGTTTCTATTACCTTAATGGTTCAGATCTAGTTTCTTTGTGCATGAGATCTGTATTTGCCAGTTCCATAAGATTCTAAAAAGAAATTGAAATCATTAGTGCAAGGACATGGAACTTTACTCAATGATGCATTCATGATTCTTGTGACTAGGCAGTGCTTTTCAAACATTGCCTGCGAAAAACGATTACAGATACTGTAATTTTAAATGTTTTGTAACATTATGGAACAAAAATTTCCACAGGAACATTACATAGTAATTTACATAAAATGAAAAAGAGAAAGAAAATGACTGTTTTAAAGCCAAACATTTAACAAACTGACTCAAAATGTACATTACATAAATGCAGCATGAATCATGTGACAATAAAGTAATGGTACAGAATAAAGTTGGTACATTTTTGAATGCAGTGTCTTTAAGGGTTTTTTTTAGTATATGGGAGCATGTCCTCAGAAATAGTGTAAGAATTTGAGTATAACTTTAGACACTTTTTTGCTGTGGACAGAGACCATTCAGGGGGAATGCAAGTCTATATGTAAAGATTCTTATAATATTTTGGGAAAATGAATTAATATACTTCATTTAGTTTTATCTAGACATTAAGATTTGGATAGAAAGGATCTTAAAGGAAACCTATTTCACAAGAACTGTATCTGTCATCAGCAAATTTGATATTGAGATTCAAGAAAACTTTATTCTTGGGTGAAAGTTACTGATTACGCAGTTTTTCATTTATTGTGAGCAGATTAATCAAGCATGAAAGATAGAACTCCATTATTAGCACAAAATAAAAAGGTGACTGGTTGAGTTATGAGAAATGGGTCACAGACGTTTTACATTCAGGTTGTAGTAGAAGTGAACCTTTAGTATTACGGAGAGATCACACTTCTATATTTGCTATATGAAAAATATATCAAGATCCATCAGAAATCCTGTGAGCAACAGCCAACAGCAGTGCCAAGGAGACATGACATTACCATGGAGGTGGGATTAGTTTAGGTCA
This sequence comes from Trochalopteron elliotii, assembly GCA_024734555.1. Lineage (NCBI taxonomy): Eukaryota > Metazoa > Chordata > Aves > Passeriformes > Leiothrichidae > Trochalopteron > Trochalopteron elliotii. The sequence continues at coordinate 1,531,784 of JANPWX010000276.1, read as the reverse complement.
GGAAAAAGTAGAAATATTCCCAAAAGTATCCCCTGCAATGAGCAAATGTGTTGTAGCAAGAGAAACTACAGCCAGGAAGAAAGAACCCATCATACTGTGTCTGAAAGATGTGAAAATACAGGAAAGATTTCCAAAGAGTTTTCCAGACCATTCTTAACTTAGTTGATAGGAAGTCATAATGCGACATATCCCAGAATTACATTTTATATGACTTTATAAATTTATACAAAACAGCAGACATCTGATAGCTTACAACTGGACATTCCATATACCCTCGAGTAAATTCACAGTGCTGGGATGAGAACAGGGTTAATAACTGCTTTGTTTTACCCTTCTCCCAACTGCAAATGAATGCAAAATCAATGGTACCATTACTGGTCTTTTTTCTGCATCAAAGTATTTCTGACAATGTGCACAATGAGCGTAAGAGGGTGATTTGACCCTTTTATTGTAGTGGGATGTGGCAATTAATTTTTTATTGTAATTTCAATTAGCTTTTCTCTTCCCATAATGTTTTACCCAAATCCTCTTTTTAAGTTCTTACTGAGGTTACCAGAAAAGATCATCTAGGCATGACTGTGTTAAAAAGTAGAGGTAAAGAAAACAAATTATTTCTATTGTGTTCAAAATTGAGGTCACTTTAGGTTAACTGAATCAGATTCCTTGAAGAGATGAAGACTTTCCACATCATGAAGAATCATTCAGAGAATTCTAATTGAAAAAAGAAAGACACCAGCCTCTGATAAAAAGAATAAGATACCAAGATTAGTACAACTGAGCAAGAAAATCTGAAACAGATTTTACAGACTGTTGCCTTTATGACCCTTTATAAAAGAAGAATTGCCAAATGAAAAACAGTAGAGAAAACCCTGCAGATTACTTTACATTTAGCTGTCTAACATCCTGGACCAACCAAAGAACAAAGGAATTTAGTCTTACATTTAGAATCCTTATGCATTGGAAATACTTCAATGCTAGCAGAAATGTTAAAGAAAAGGGTACAGCAAAATAAAAAATGTTTCTCACAGAGAAAATTTTGAATTTCTTTTCTCAGTAAACTTTTGCTAAGTTTAAGGGTTTTTTCCTTGAAAAAGTTATTTTTGTTATGCCTGTCTTCCTGAAAAACATAGTAGTTAACTGAAATATGTTATTAATGAAAACTGAAAACACTCTTTTTCCAATCATTAGCCTGCATCATGCAGAACTCGTTTTGTAATGAGCAATTAAGCTACTTTGAACAAATGTATATATGTTGAATATAGGGAATCTGAATTTATTAGCCCTTTTATAAGTGGTAAACCAACATTCACACTTAAAATCAGCTTTACTCATTACCAGCTGTGTTCAGAAATTTAACACTATTGTGGGGTCCTCTGTTCTCCGTGAAAATGTATGTAATTTCTGAAATTTGGTCTCTGGGATGTGAATGCATTTAAGGAGAAGTTCATAAATTACATAGTAGTACCTTCCATAATGATGTAACTCATTCTTACTCTTCTGGCTAAGACACCAATAAACTCATTTTCACAATGATAAAGCCAATATACCTCATATGACATTTAAGTCTGTTCAAGAAAGGAAGAACAGATAAATGTGTGGCTGTACATGTACCTTTGTTGCAGGAAAGTGTTTACCAACTATTTCAGTGGCATTGAGCTCCTCTTGTGAAGTGCAGGGGAAAATAAAAAGAGAAGGCCTATTCCATACTGAAATGAGGCTTTGAAAAGACAAACCAGGAAGAAATTAATTGTTGCTTAGGGTCTTATGCCTACCCTCTGATTTGTAATAACCACAGAGACTGTCTGGAATTCACAGTCAATGAAAAGGAATGCAAGTCCTCCAAGTGGGGGGCATCCTGCCACCCTTGCGAGTGAACACTGTATATGCCCTGGGTTTCCAGCTGGGGATAACAGTGCTGCATGATGGATAAAATCATCTCTGGGGTTTGAAACACAAATCTGTACCTCCAGAAAAGATGTATTTTCCTCAGTTCTTGTGTGGCCTATAGGGGTATTGCAGAGAAGAAAAATGTCAACCACCTCCACTCTTAACCAAAGGCACTTGCCATAGTAATAGCGCCTCCTTTTTGTGTTAATGGGGGTCAGACCCTGGTGTAGTTCCCAGCTATCTCTTTTTCAATGTCTCTTGGGGTTACTCTTTTAAACTCTGCAGACGCACACCAGGTAATACGAGTCCATTTTTACTTTTTTAATCATTTAAAAGAAAAGAGCTCAAAGAACATCGGTATTACTGCTGCACATCCCTACATGAACAGCTCAAACAAATAAATAATTCCACTTAAAAAACATTGCACATGTGCATTTTCTCATCTATCTTTGCATACCTGAGAGTAATTCTGTGATTATCCAATGATAATAGGCTGATACAAACATAAGGACAGCTTTCTTCTGTTCTATACTGTTCTCCCATAAACACAAAGTTTGGCCATCCAAAAGAATCATTATTCAGGGAATTCTTCCAGGGAAAAAGAGTGTAATGCTGCTGATGGATCCTGCTTTTTCTACATGCATGGGTGAGTGGCACCATGACTGTCAGGTAAGCATCTCTTTGGGTATGCACTTGGCATCAACCATGCTTTTTTTATTTAGCTATCGGGTTTGACTATTTCCTATGCTATCATTTGTCATCTGTCCATGACTAGAATAGTTGGCTGCTCTGCTGTCATATCACACTTTTACAGGTAAACCTTGACTACATTCATGACTTGATTCTTTAATTAGTCAATAAGTTATATTGGCTTGCTTGCTAAAAGTCACCAGTCTTTGTTAGAATGAGCCTGCAAATTAAAATTAATTCTTACTTTTTACAAAAAATTGTTGGTTTTGCTCACTCTCCTTTTCAAAACCTTATTTTTTTTTTTCAGATGTTTGGATATACTGATTTCTGTAGGAACAATGGGGCTTTTTAAATGAAGCTGTAATTCATTAATATCATCATGCATTTGTGTTCTGTCGTTCTTGTGATTTGATGGCTATATACATATAGAAAAAATGTGAATATCATACCTTATCAGACTACATTACATTCTGATAATGGTGATTTTAGCAACAGCCCACTGTTTGCAGGGTACACCTGTGACATTGGCAGCAGAGAAAAAAGGCCTTAAAACGCCACTCACTGAGCTACATGGGGAACTCAGAATACTGTTATTGAGGGCAATAATGATCAATGCTACTTTTAGTATACTAGTTTTCAAATACTGTCATGGAAAGTGGATTCCAGAAACCCTAGATAACACATCTGATTTCCTTGCTGTTAGTCTAAAACTCTTCCTGCAGCAGTTCATGAATCTAACTCATAGTGATAAAGTACATACACTGCCTACCCTGATTTATGGAATTTCACTTCAAGATCACGATTCCCTTTGATGTATCTACAAAAGAATAAAAGGGAATTGATGTAACTATGAGTAAATTAAATTTTTACAGAAGTGTCCTAAAATGCTTAAGAAAATTCAGTATGCATCTGTTTCTGGATCCTTGTTAAACAACTAAACTTTCAGGGCCTTTATCTGCCAAATTGATGCCAAATTAATTCCTTGGGTCTTAGAAGAGTGATCCATTATCTCTGGATTGTTAGTACCAGCTGAGTATCCTCCCTGCTGACCAGCTGTCCTGACAACTACTGATAACCTCAGATGACTTTCAGCTGTCAGGAGTCAGGTAATTCTTAGCACTGTTAGAGCAACTATAAAACATTTGAGAAGTTACACAGCATTTTTCAGTTGCCCACTGGTTAAATTGTCTTTTTCTTACTGAAATTATTTTGTGTTTGAATTTAATTAGGCTCATGTGCCAATATAAATAGGGATTTAAAAAAAGATACTTTCCTTTAACCTTCTTCCTTTTTAGTGGCATAAGACCTAGGGATGTGAAAGGATGAGGGGTTTTTTTGTATGTAGTAGGATGTTATTATGCTTCTTAAAGTCTTTTGGTTTTTTGTGGTTTTTTTGTTCTTTGGGAGTTTATTTTTTTACTATTTCAAGTTCAAGTTTCAAGATTTTTTTATTTTACTTTAAAGAAAATGAAAAATAGATTAGAAACTAAAAAGCTAGCAGGAGTGCCTTTGTGGCTTGGAGAAGAAGCCAGAGTAAAACACTCATGAGAATTTGGACTGCACCCTCAATATGGTTAAGAAAGGTAAGAATTAGAAACAAGAGGGCTCTACTGCTTGTTTAATATATGTTTGTGTACTTGTAGCTTTGTTGCTGTGGGGTTTGTTTTTTCTTTGCTTTTGTATCATCTTATGTTGATTTAGTGAGATCTTGTGCATTTTTTTTTAAATTTTTGTTGTCTAAAAACTCATTGCTTTTTTGGAATGCTTTCATAGGGCCTGCTGGCCATTTGGTTTTGTTGCTATGGGCATCTGAAGAAGTGAAAAAAGTATTAACTTGATTAGCATTGGTTTTAGGGATTACTTTTCCAGTCTGCATTAAAATAAACACAAATTTTGAGTTTAGTTTTTCCCTTCAAGAATGGGAACATATTTTAGTGTGGAAGCTTGTAGTGCAATTTGGTTAAGTAGTGACTGAGGTTTTTAAGAATGCTTCTGTTGACTATGAATTTAATTGCTATGTTGAATGTGTTCCTCTTGGTGGCTATAAGTTGCGCTTGAATATAAACTTTGTTCCTACCCTCCATGTCTTTTGCCCTGATAATTGACCTTCCATCTGTTTGTTGACTTTGGATCACTTCATTTTCTTGCTGGAGGTGTAATGTTAGAGAATGTAGTTATGTTTTCGATTTTTTTTCTAGTGACCATGCTACCAGATTAGTTTCTTGTGACAAGAAAAAGTAATTAATTTCAGACTGGGCATAAAAATATTTGCTTTCAGGTTTTTTGTGGGGTTTTTGGGTTTTTAAAATTAATTTTCTAGATCTTTTATGCACTTTAAACTGTGAGGAGAGGTAATATGCAATGATATAGGATAAGCATGGTGTTTCAGTTAAAGTGTTTTAAAATCGGAAAATGTTGCTGTTGACATTGTTTTATGATACAATTAATTGGTATTCTGGAGAATTATAATCTCCAGATAGATTCTATTTATTAATTAGGAGAGGTTTCTTTTTTCTGAGTGATACAACCTAGCAAAATGAACCCAGAAGTGTTTTGTTTCATTTGAGAAACAGAAAAAAATTTTTTTGCTTTTATTCTGAGTAATCAGAAAGCCAAATACCTGTAACACCCAGAGTTGCTTTGAGCCATGCATATTTTAACTTGTTTCAAATTAATATAAATTTTTTTTCGATATGTGCATATCCTCTCATTCCAAGATGATAAAAACACTGCTGTACTTACAAAAGAATCTACTTTTAGCAGGTGGTAGTTACTGGATTTCAACAAATTATGATGATGCAAATATAATAGCAGATGCTGAATATACTTATTTGCACTGGGAATTTTAAGAAACAATTTTGCTTGGCCTCTCAGTATTACCTATAGTAATAGCATAGGTATTATGCATTAAGGGAACACAGGCTATTTTGTTTGCTTGTTTTTGTTTTGTGCTAATAAGCTGAGATATTTTTTTTCTAAGAGAAATAACAATTTAAGATGGTAATAATTCAAAATATTTCATGTGCATTGATCAGTTCTGCTTTTATTTTTGTCATGTTTTCATAAAGAAAAGTGCTTCAATGCTGTATTTCATATGGATGAAAACTTAATGCAGTGTGCACTGCAGGCAGGGGAATACAACTCCAGAGAGTTTTGTATCAACTTCCTCTCTCCTTTCTGACACTCTATATTGCTCTTTTAGACTAATGTTGATGATTTTAAGGCAACCAGCAGTGATCTGTGAAGCAGAAGTGGTGGGGAAAACAAAAGAAAAAGCACTGAATCTTGTTTTCAGAATATGAGTCAGCTCTGAATGGCCAGGAATATGGGAATGCTATGCAGGGTGCTTATATTATAGTATATAAGAGCCAAAAACTTCCATAAGGAAAGCGGTAATATTATCCTGTAATCTACTTCTTTTAAATTATCCACAACTTGAAATTAATGTCTGAAATTTTATAGTGAAAAGCAGGAATGGAAACAACCTTTTTTCCCCCCTCTTTCTTTTGTCTCTGGTTTTTAATTTTTTTTTACATCTCTCTAAATTAGAATAGGCTCAAAGGAGTGCAGCTGAAAAAAATCTGCTAAAACTGACTTTTGCCTGGTTTGTAGAAGGGCATTTAACACCGTCTTAGTACCATGTAAATGCTGTTGAACAAGAGCATGTCCTTTGTACATCTGAGAGGAATGGCTTAGGAGAATATTTGAAACTCTGGTTTTCCCTGCTGTTGTATAGTTTCACTAAAATCAGAAATTGTGGAAGTTACATGTTTTAAAGTCCAAACTTTAATCTTCCACAGTAGTTCTCTAAACAAGAAGTTTTCTTGTGACAGTGATCTGTTTTTTGATAACAGAAATCTGTTTCAATGAGAATGTGGTATCCAAGCTGCAACATGAAATGGAGTTGCTTTTATGAAATGTAGAATTTCGTAAGAATGAAATTCTTGGAGTCATGAACTTGGACATATGTCTGTATATGGTCAGTTGGTCTGCAAAGGCTCTTGGAAAAGAGCATTACTAGGGACATGGAAAGGGTAACAGATGTAGCTAGGCATAAAGGCACTGAATGTAAGAGGACTATGAAAATATAACACCTATTAGCTTGAATCACTCGCCACCTTGGTGGGTCTGTGCTTGGAAGTACTCGTTGAGACACCTACCCTTCAGGAAATTGGGTGAGTCAGAATATGGCTTCAATTCTCATGGCTGGGTTTCCTGGCACACATGTAAGAAGACAGTGGGAATTTACATGGGAGCATGCTAAACCTGGTTTAGTAAAGAACTTACAGTTGCTTCTTGGTCAGAATCCAGTAGAATGATTCTAAGTTTGTAAAATTTATTTTCAGAAGAGAAAGGATAGAAAGCAAATGCATTTCTCCCAACAGTGTGCCTACACCATATCGTACAGACCCCCAAATCAATATTGTCTGGTATAGCTCTGTGATAATTCTATGGTAGAAGTCTGTGAAACTGGGAGAGGAGAGACACGCATGACACAACACATCACACCACAAAACAACAAATGAAACAGCAAAACACAAAACTCAACTTGCTAGCAGTAACTAGCTGAAAATTCTAGTACAAATAACCAGGGTATTTAAAGAACACTAGTATATTCGAAATTTATATCTCCTGATTAAACTGGACCGCAAACTTCTGCTGAAGGCTAGGAAGGAAAGAGATAGACACTCCTGGCCAGGAGCCAAGGACTCTGGATTGATACTGACTTCTGTTTGAGATGGTAGAGAATGATAAAATTTTGGCCACTTCTGATTTTGTAAAGTAGTTTTTCAGTCTGTGAAAGCAAAACTCTTATTTAGCCAAGAAACTGTATGTATTACTTGCATACTGAATTCCTTTTATTGGTATTTCTGTTAAGTGCAAGCCACTGTGCATGTTAATGTAATTTGTTTATAACATCCATGATTCACTCTGTGATCATTCACAAGGAAAGTGCTCTATAAACATTAAAGATGACCTATGACTAGGGCAATTTATCTTCTGCTGCCTGCAGACTTTCCTGCAGTGTAGGAAATGGGATTGGATCCCATTTAGCCTTTGTTTATCCACTTCTCACAACTTGCAGTGCAATAAGAAACACTGTGAGGTGATGTTTTCACAACTCTTTTATGTTGCTGCTTACTATATTTTCCCCTTATATACAGACATAGCTATCCATAAAGATAAGGTATTGTACTTTATTCTGCATTCTTGTTAGAAAGAAGATGAAGACAACACAGCCAGATGATGTAGAGACTGTTACTGTTCACATAAGAAGGCTGAATATATCTTGGGGGTATTAGAAAAAGGGCTCAGAGGTACCTGATGCTTTAAATTTGTGGTTTGATTGTTATTTTGCTTATTAAGACTGAGTCACTAGAAAGGTAAGTTGTTATATTTTAAGTATATTGGCTCTAGGGGACGGAAGAGATTCACTTCTGTGCTGGTTTAACACCAGCCAGAAACTAAACTCCAAATAAGATCTCATTATTCTAGAGTGGCAGCCAGTTTTTCCTCTCAAAACAACCCCTTCCTGATGATAAAGGTACATGGTGTAGAACATCAATTTGGCCATGCCCACGCAGTGCTCAGCTACACACCTCTCTCAACCAAGACAGCTTCCAAATCTTGATTAATTCTGTTTTGTGGTTTTTTGTTTGATTTTTTTTTTGTTGTTGTTGTTTTTTTCCTAATGGATTGTTGTAAGAATGTGCAGAAGAAAGAGATGTGATAGAGCATAATCTTGAAATACTTCAAAAAGACTAAGACTCTTTCAGAAGAGAGGAGGCAATTGTCCATAAGATTTTCCTGCCAAGATTGTCTTTGCTCTGAATATTTCCAGATAACCATAAGGATACCCTAATTTGAATATTCCTGCACCCTCTGGATATGATCTTTTCTGAGTTTATTTCTATGCCAAGACACATCTTTGATTTAAATATGTGAATAGACTCTAAAACAAGCTTAGTTTTGAATTTTTTACCGTACTTGCCAAATTGTTTTGTTTTATATATTCAAGGTGCCTTTATTATTAGCCTGGTGTTGTGGTGGATGTGGTGTTCTAAGATTAAAGACATGACTTTGATCTCCGGGTTTTGTTCGTAAAAGGAATTCTTTAGAGTCTCACAATGTTGCTTTTGTGGAACAAAACACAGATTATAATTTGAACCTCAATTATTCTAACATGTCTGCTTATATCTTGAAAGATAGAAAGATATCCTGAAAGAAGAAATAAGTTTGCTTTCTTCTTCTGACCTAGATGAAATCCCTTGTGCTGTGGAGGTCATATGCATGCTTCTTTAAACCTTCTTTTTTCTAGAAACCTATCATTGCAATTTAATTGATGTAGACATTTTCAATTGTTTCCCTTTCCTTTATTCACTTGCTCTTGTCCCAGCCCTCTTAAACATGGCTACTACAACTGTTCTCTGTTGCTTTGGAGAGGCTAAAAAGGGTAACTGTGAAACAATCTGACTTCAAACGTAATTCCTCCCTACTCTAATAATTATTTCATGAACATTGGCTCATGAAACAAAATAGTTTTAAACCAATGGAATTTCAAAAGTCCAGCAATATTATTTTCTTTGTCTCTGTGATTTCCTTTGTTATTTGTCATGACTGTGCTTTTTAGTCTCAGTATTTGGCCTAATTTATGTGGCAGTGATGTTTATGTTGCTCTTTGCTCACCACACAGTTGCTGATTCCCCTGAGTAACCTTGAAGAAACTATCAATAGCTGTTCAGTCTGTGCTCCTGTTACAGGAGGGTTTTGAAGTCATATTCAGAAGGGGTTATTTTCAGTAACATGGATAAAAGGGAGTTGGTGGGCTGCTCTGTCTCATCAATCTGTAGGAATTACAGAGGCTGTGCAGTGGGTAACACTATAAGTAAGGTGTGTATACAGAGTGAAGGAATAAATTCTAATGTTCCAATCTGTTTTTTATTTTAAAGAAAATTATAATATGGGAAATTCCATTCTGAAACAATCATTGAGATACCTCCTGTTTCTCACTTTTACAACAACCCTGTCATCACCAGTTTTTAAACAGAATAACCTCTTTTGATTTGCCTCTGTGACATCATGGTCATTTTTCAGTGGAAATGTTGTGGGTCCAGGTAAAGAATGAACTTCTAATGAAAAGAACTTGTTTCCATGCTAATATCCAACAGAACAAAAGTAAGAACTACAAAAATAAGAAATTCAGAAATGCTTCTCATAGCAAGTTTTGTTGAAAATTAAATAACTGCCTAGAGAGCCTCAGTAAGGGTTTTGACAAAAGGATTAATGTTCTTGATCAACACGTAGGAATGTACTTACAGTGAGTGCTGCAGAAATGCTTATGTTTGCACTTGTAACAGTTGGATTTTTACTGTCCATTTCAATACTTTGAAGTACCCCTCAAACACAACTTCTCAGCCTCGGTCTTTGTTGTTACCTTCTATTATGCGGTTTTGTCTTTCCCCCACTTCCTTCTTACTCTCATCCTTTAGGGGAAATGAAAATGGATGAAATGATGCCTATCATGTTATGAAATTGGATGTGAAAGTAACCGCAATAGTTTATTACAAAGGAGAGAAGCATTTCTAATGCTAAAATAAATGCACTTCTGGAAGCCTTTTACCCACTTAACAGTTATCAAAACTATTTTTTGGAGTGATCATGGCTCTGTCCTCTCTGTAACTATCTTGGGCACACAGAAATAATGAAAGGAATTGCAAATAGAGGAAGCAAAGATATAAATATATTGTAGGCCAACATTTTTTTAAGAAACACAGGTGTCAAAATCAAATACTTTGTCTTCAAAGTTTATATTTACAGAGGTGTGCCTAATTCAGACAGATAACTTTTGGGTTTTATTGTTTGTTTGGTTTTTTTTTCTAAACCTGTTTCCTTGAGGAAGAATTATTTTAAAACAATAAAAATTAAGATTTTGGCAAAAAATCACATAGAATCATTCAGGTTAGAAAAATATCTCTAGGATCACAGTCCAACAAAAAAGCAGAAAGAATCTGAACTTCGGGTCAGCCAGGGGAGGTGATGAGGTTTAAAAATTTTATACTTTGCAAAAATCAGAATTGGAGGTTGTCCTAAAAGAGTGTTGAGTGGTACATTCTTGTGGGCCTTATATTTTAAGCAAAATCGTTATGGTTTTCTGATGGAGGAAGATTTAGGCACCTGACCACATGGAAATGTATATCTTTAGAGGAGTGGCATATATCAATGTATGAGTAGACAGGAAGAGGAACCCTGTACATGTTGCTCAGAATACATTACTTTTCTCAAGAAAGTTTTGGTGTTGAAAGAAACTGATATGTTTGGCAAAACTTAAGATGTCTCTTTTTCCTCTGTATTGGAGTAGTTGGGTGTACCCTTTCTGTAATTTTTTTGCTCCAGAATTTTAATGCAAATTCTTCTTGAAGAAAAGAAGTCGTCTCTCTGTTATTTCTGTGTTAAGGCATAGTGTCCTAATAACTGCTCTCTGCATCTGTTGATGAAATCTGCCCCATACCAGCAGGGGGTTACAAGGACTTTGGGATATTATTAGCATATATCTTTCCACTACTGTGCTCCAGAAACTGTTGTGACACCATGTAATGAATATTTTTTCAAGCTGTCAGTATTCAGTTAATGATCCCATTTAGCACTCCCTATACCTGATGACTGTGTGATAATTTATTTTAACATATCTCAATTTACTTTTACTCAGTTAAGGAAAAAACCAGCAACTATTGGGTTGAAATTGCTACATGTTTTGTAGACTTTGCTCTTATTGCAGTTACATCAGTGATAACCAGTATATTTTTGGAGGAAAAAATAGACTGGGGGGAAAAAATGACGCATGAAACTCTAAGGACCTTGGTGTGCAAGGACAGAAAGATTACCCAAAGCAAACACATCTGACACTGGAGGTGCCTCCTTTTCAATGCCAGAGTTTAGTTCCCTTCCCTGTACTTTCAGCTTTGTGTTGCCCTCAAAGTCCTTTAGCTCAGGACTTACTAAAGCATATTCTCAGCTGAGGTAAAAGTGGACACGACTAACAGTTTAGGTGAGAAAAGGACTGTGTTTTCTAGCCTTTATTTGTGAAAATGTGTGTGTTCGTGTGTGTAACTCATTGCTTGGAGGCAGTTCTAGCAGTTCTGTTGGTAGGCTAGTTTTGAATGAGATTCTCCTCCCACCTCTTACGAGGATAGCAGACCAGAAATCAAGGGTCTCTGATCAGATAAAATGCTGCTGTGACTGGTGCTGTCAGCTGAATCTCTCTAAAAACCTTTTAGACATTCTATAGTCTTGGGAGAGACAGGGGCTTATAAGAATTACTATTTCTGGAACCCAGCAGAGGTTCACTCCTGTTAATGATGCCTGAGGCAAAGGTGAAAACTACTGTAATGTGCCCACTCTGTGTCTTCCACTTGGAAGTACTGCATTACCACTGAGACTGAAAAATTTTAACAGCATCAGCCACCTAAATGAAGTACAAGAGTGAAGGAAACAAGGATATCATTTAAGTATAAATGGACCAAATATAAAGAGACAGACTTCCCTATTCTGTTCTGTGAAGACAAAATATCATCTCGACCATCATTTCAGCAGTGATCTATTTGTGTCCTGGATCCATCACAAAGACCCCAGTCCTGCTAACTGGAAAGGGAGGGTGGAGAGTGATTCCTGGTTGGACTATTCTTCTTTCTGTGGACCAGTGCAGTTTGGTTCTTTCCAAAGCTCCTATTGCTGTATGTGTATATATATATATGCTATATGCTACAGAAATATATAAAGGTCAGTTGTCATTAAATGCTATTATAACAGTGCATATGTAGCAAATGCATGACTAGTTGCCTTGTTCAATGGGCTACTGCATGATTTTTTGTTTTTCTTTAAAATGAATGAGGCTGCTTTTGCTTTTCTCCCGCTTTGACTCTGGGTCTTTTAGAAGGAGGCTCTTGGCTGTGAGTACTAAGATTGGGAAATTCCCAGTGCATGAATCTGAGCATGCAGAGGGGGATAGAGCAAACAGGAAACCACAGAAGCAGTGCAGACAGAGAAACAGATTTCCGGGCAGACCAAAAGCTAAACTGCTACAGTTAGCTACTGCTACAGAGCGGAAGAAATGAAACCGTTATAAGGATTCAAGAGGACTAACAATTCAAACATGAGAGCCACTGAAAGTATCAACACTAGAAAACAGAACTGGAAGAAAGGATTCTAGGCAATACTGGACAGAGAGGATGTTTTTATCTGCTTCATGAATGAGTTTTAATCTTCTTTGTTTAGAGGCCTCTTGTTTCACTTTCCCTGAGACATGAGTAATTTTTAGAGAGTAGGAACACCTAAAGCAGTTTAAACTCCCATTGAGGAAAATATGGTACAATTCTACCTCAAAGTCATACTTGTTGAGGAAAGATTGAGAATTACTGGAAATAGGAAAATAAGATCAGGAATTACCATGCTAGCAAAAAAAAAAAAAAAATTGCTATTTACTGGATAATATCAGTAAATAGTTTAATATACTCAGACTTTACATTAACTGTTTAACAGTTAATCTTTCTGAGCTTTGAAAAATAACATCTGACTTTTAAAAAAAGTCTCTTGAACTGGTTAAAATTAAAATCAAAAAGCTGATCAGCACAAATTCAGTGATGTTATTTGGTTTTATTCTCTCAGTATTAACATTTACATTCAGGACATCTCTATCTGACACTCATAAATGTTGCTAGCTCATCCTGTTCTTCCACAGGACAACATCATTTTAAAATCCCTTATTTTGTAGCTCATAGTCAACTTAATAATATAAACAATTTAATTCAAATGCCATCTGAACAATAACTTTATTTTGTCCTTGCACTGTATATTTTCAACACTTCAAACTTATTTATTATGATGTTTCCAAACATGACTTCTTATTCTTTTCTGATGACATTTGAATTATTGAAAGATTGCATCTTGACTGCAAAACTCACAGAATGTCTGAAAGAATCTAAATCTATTCCAGGCAGTATAAATAATTCATACTCAATTCTCCTCTCAGCAGTGGGAATGCTGCTGCTTATTTACAGCACACTTCAATGGGGAAAAAAAATTCTGTCCTGTTTTATTAACACTTCTCTGTTATGAGGTAAAGCTGATCATATGTTTCTATAGAAGTTACTTAAATATATTTACTGTGATTATATGTAAATTATCTTTAATTTTCTAATATAGTTACTTTGTTCTTCATTTAGAAACTTAAATTAACAACTTTGTGCTTTTTTCTTTTTTAAGCATGATTTATGTGATCTGGTAAATCAGTGTTTTCCTGTAAAGGATCCCCCCCATTCCTCTCTCAGAACCAGAGATTGAGAAGGATGTGGTAGGCAAGAGTTCAAGCTCCCCCAGGCTTTGACTTCTGTCTGCCTGCTTAATGACAGTGAATGTATTTGTGTTAGCATGCAAAGTCTTGCCATTACTATTCACTCTACCATAGAATGAGAATAATGCTTTTGAACATTTCTGTGAATCAAAATTGACCAAACGCTTTTCAGCTGAGTCTTAGATTTCATTTATTTTTTTTTCCTTTGCATGACTCCCTTCTAGAGAAATGACCAGAAATTCCAGCCCATCCTGCCAGTGCCCTGCAAGAACTTGCTGCTTGATTACCCTCGACAAAGTGTTTTGGTATTGCAGCTAAGAAATGTAGCTTGCTAGATTCCCTTCAGTAAAATGTGTTTGGATAGGCTTTAGCTCTTGTGTCTGCTTCCACCTGAAGAAATAAAGGGGAAACTAAAAAAAGAAAATTTTAATATGCACTTACCCATGCTTCATTTTCTACATTATTGGTGTAGGAATTCTTGAGGGAAATGCTATGTGTAAGCTTCTAACTTTAGATCTTTCCTTCATACTTCACGTGGGGCATCTCTAAGTGCAAATGTAAATATTAACTGTTAAAGCTTACAGATGTTATTTTGTTATCGTACTAATGTACGATAGATTTGTAAAATAACTTAGAGGACTGATGCTGGAAGAAAAGGTGCTGCTGCTACCATTATGTTGTATTGACACTTATGATCCTTTTCAGTTACGTAAATTGATAAATCCATAGTTATAGTTCTGTTCTCTGCACCAGACAAGCTATTTCCCTCTTGTAGCTGTAAATCCAGATGAATCCTATCAATTAGGGACATAAGCCAGAATGAGTGTAGGACTATCCTTCTTTGCTTAGAATAGGAGAAGTAAGTGTTTCAGAGAAAATGATTTCATATGCTACTGGAAATTACCTAACTACCCTTTCAAGGACATAATGTTCCCTTTCAAGGAGCTTTCTCCAATGATTGGTGTATATATATCTTAAGTCATATCTGTAGATGTTTTCCTTATACATACAATCTCTAACCCTTTTTTGAGTGTCCTGATTTTTGGAACTTCTCTCAGTATATGTCCCACCATGGTGTTTTATAGGTTAACTGAGGTCTGTGAAGGAGTTCCTTGAGCATTCTGTATCTACTTTTTGATGGCATTGAGTGGGTGCAGTAGTTGCGTCAGAATCACTCACATTTCTGTTCTCTCTATTTCCAGTTTACTTAAGTTAAATACAAAGCATTCTAATAGAGTACATCTTCTTTTTTAACCTCTGGTTTACACCTAGAGAGCCTTACAGATATTTTTCCTACAGACAAACAGGATTCTTTTTCTGACTAGTGAAGATTAATGCAACAAACAAACTTTTAAATTAATTGATTTAATAATTAAGTTACAAGGGAGGCATTAGCTGTCACTCTTTCAAAATGCCTGGAGTGAAAACAAAGTGGTATTGAGTTTTTCAAAGGACTTCTCATGCTATGCTTTAGGATGTGTTTTTCTGGGCATAAATTACATTCACAGAACATTCTATACTTTCCCTTTGGTCTCTGGGGCCTGGGATTCCTGAAAGATGATTTTACTAGTAGAGACAGGCTGATAAGACTTTGAGTATCTCAGTCTTTTCCATGCCCTTCCTTTGGCTGCTTGTATATTTTTAGAATCCTTTCTTATTGCCCTTTTCATTTCTTGCAGGTATTGACTCTGGATCAGATTGGGATTGCTTAACCCTATCTGTGATCCATCAGAATAACTCTATACTTCTCCTGGAGTATAATTACATTTTATTAATATGTACTTAAAAGATAGGTAAACAATGTGAGGAATTTAATAAAGTGTATTTAAGAATAGATCTTGAACATAGATATCTATATTCTGCTTATGTTTGCCAGTAGAAGATATTATTTGCCATCTTCTGAAAAAATACAGATGTGAACTAAATTTATTTGGTGAAAATTTACTGTTAGCCATATGAATTCAGTTACCCTGTGCTTTTTAGCAGAGTGCTTGATTGACCATGGTATAACAGTACACAGTATATATCCTATTATTTATTTTTTGGAAAATAGATGTTAAAAAATTGTGACAGAAGTTCTTCCCTAACGCAGGATGTTACTACCCATCAATTATTACTCTTCAAAAAGCTTTCAGAGTCATAGAACTGCTTGGATTAGAAAGAATCTTTAAGATCATCTAGTTTCAAACCCTTGCCGTGGCAGGGACACCTCCCACTAGACCAGGTTTCTCAAAGACCCTGACCCTGATGCCACCTCTGACTACTTAGTGATTACCCATCTCTTCACGATGATGGCAAGAACATTAAGCAAAGGACATAAAACAATGTTAGTTACTTGGAAGCACTAAAGGGTGGTTCAGATTAATAGCAGTGGAAAACTGTTGTGGGGTTTTTAGGGTACTTTGAAGAAAAAGTGAGTATTCAGAGAAGTGCAGTTACTATTTTCATTCTTAGTGCTTGCTAGATGCAAAATCTAAGTGCTAAAAACTGAGTTCAGTGTTTGATTTCAATAGCTATTTTAAAGGAGAATCTTCCAACTTCTCAAAGTAACCATTAAGCACTACTGTTGTTTTTGGGCACTGGTGATGCAGCCAGGAGCATTCTGAGGGGCAGCCACGTTAGAGCCCTAGGAGTGGCAATAAGGGACTCTGCTTCCAGTGGAGTTCTGCGTGCCTGGGAATGAGAAGTGTGGGGAACATGCCACCAACATGATCTGCCACTTCTTCTATAGTATCCCCATAGGGATCTTTTGTGCCTGCACTAGGCTCTCAGTAGCAAGCTAGTGCTTTTCACCCTGTCCTTTGTGCTGAGCATCCTGAACCCCATCACTGTCTTTATCTCCTAAACTTAAGAGTCATCAACTGCTGATAATCAACGTTGCTGTCATCTACTCTGTTGATGGCTGGCCGAAAGCTTTCAGCACAAGTGTTTCCCACCTGACCATGGTCAGCCTGTTTTTCAGGACTATTGTCTTATTTAGATGCATCCCAGATCCCATTTCTCAGTGCATGAAAACAAAGTGGCCTCTGTGATCTATACCACGATGATCCTCATGCTGAACCCTGTTCCACAGCCTCAGAAACAAGAGGTGAAGGCTGCAGTGAGGAGGATGACACACAAAATAGTAATACCAGGATAGAGATAGATCTCGACACAAGACAGAGCCTGACTGAAGGCCAGCTCCTCACAGCTGTATGAACTGTTGTGTCATTCTGCCTTTGTGTTCTGCTTGTAGAAAAGTTAACATTGCCTTTCACTGAAAGTACTATTCCATCCTCTGTAATGGAGCAGCATAGCACTGCCTGCATTCTTTTTCCTAGGGTGTGAGCCCGTGAGGAGATAGTCCAGGTAGCTCTGGGTTTGATAGCCCAGGTGAGGATCACCTCACATCACATGTCCACTCCTTAGCTAATACACTTTGCTTTAGGATGGGTGACTTTTGTGGTCATTTCAGATATCAACACACAGGTGAGCCCAAACCTCCTTGTTTGGCTCAAGAGCAGAGTTTCTTCTGTTTGCATTACAGCTGGATCATTTTTTTCCTTCATTTGGGTAATTTTATATGACAGAGCATTTGGATGTAATTAACTTTCCTCTGGAGAAAAATAAGAAAAAAATCCTAAGAAAACAAAATAGCAGAGTAGTTGTTACACTTCTTCAGGGCAGGAGATATCTCTGAAGACATGAAATACAGGGGGGAGAGTCTGAGTTTACCCAACATTCACATCCATACACTCCGCATAATGTGGCTCCTGCAGTCTTTCTCCACAACAGTTTCATACCAACTTCCCAAGTCCTTAAGTAGCCGATGCCTCAACCCAGCATATCACACCATAATTTGAATTGTTCCAGCTTGGGTCCTAATGCTTATTTTTCTGCCTCCTGTCCTGCTTCCTGGCCAAATTGGCTTGAGGTTGGATGGAGTGAATGGTAAATTACCAAGAGTCCTTTCTAAAACAACAAAGTCTACCCTGAAGAAAAAGAAAAAAGGAGAGAGCAATTGATATTGACATGCCTTTCTGGGCTAGGATGTCTCCTGGTATAAATATCTGTTGACTAGTAAGAGCAGTGGCTAAAATACAATCAGTATCTCTCAACCCTGCCTAGAGTCACACTGTAGCCTACAGTGTGCCTGCTAGTGTCCCAGTTTGAATTTTTTGTGTCAGCAAGTAAGCTCCCACTGAATTTACTGGTGTGGAAACAGGTCTGTAGTCCTTTAGAGACTAGAGGAGCAAACACTGTCTTACCAATTCCATTTCAAAGGCTGATATGTCCTCCCACTCAGATGTGCTAGTTGAAGACGTGTGTAAGATGCTGGACAGTTTATTTTGTACTGTTACATAGTAACAGTTTCTGTGAATTGCAAAACTGCATTGATTTCTTTTGATGATCTTCTCAAAAATGCTGTGGACAAAATAAATGCCCATATGCCTGTGTGTATATTTTGTATACATGGTATTTTGAAAACCACGGACTTTTGTTTTAATGCTTGTCTTAGTAGACTTTTGCGTAGGGTTTTTTTGTTTTGTTTTTTGGGTTTGTTTGTTGGTTGGGTTTTGTTTGTTTTGTTTTCTTTGGGAGTTTTTGGTGTTCTGCTTTTTGTTTTGTTTGTTTAGCTTTTTTGGGAGATTTTTTGAGGGGGGGGTTGTTTGGGTGGTTTGGTTTTATTTTTGTTTTGTTTTAGGAAAACCTACTCTGTAATAAAGAGCACAGACTGACTGAAGGAGAACCAAGAGATCCTGCTTCTCAATTCACTGCTGACAGTGCAGAATTGTCTCTTGGGGATAGAGGGGAGTGTTTATTTTGTGCAGAGAAGAAATGGCAAAATTAAACTTCTTCACAGTCCTTCGTAAACCTAGCACTAATACCCCAGTTTCTCTGTGTCCTCCACAACTCTTTTGTTGTTGTCTTTTCCTCTCTGTACAAATCTGGAAATGGATAGGAGTTATCAGAGTGAAGGATATTTTAATTCAGTATCGTATTGCTAATTCTAAGTACCATTGAAGTTTGAGGTAGAAGTGATTACCTGTATGAATTTCTCTTTAGTAGCATAACTTGCTGTAATTTGATTGTATTAGAATTAAACTTTCTTTTCTGTTCAGAGAATTAAAAATCTCTGAAAATATTTATGCTTAATTTTATATTTGTAGAGTGAATATGATCTTACGTCATTTCTGGTAACATTCAGCCTTGTATTAATTTATACAGATTTTCAGTATAAAGAATACCTGCTCTTATGGTGTCTTAGCTGTTTTCATTTTGAAGTCTTTTATGAAATGTGTGTAGGAGTACAGGTATTTCTGTTTATACTGTTATTTGCTCTTAGCTATGCTTAAAAGGTTTAAGTGATGTGGATTCTGTCTGATGTGGGACTGTAGTTGTTTAATAATCAAATGATTCTGACATCCTACCTCATATAAAATTATCAATGAAGCATGGTCTGTTATGCCTTAATAGTTTTTGTTCCCCTTCAGTAGCTAGCTTTTCAGGGTAAGCTCTCCCTGATACTAACAAGATCTCAGTAATGAAGGAACATGCCTTTTCTACAAACAGACTCCTGATTCTTTCTCCAGTCAGATGTTCTTGTGCCTACTAAATACAATCATCTCCCTTTTGATTTCGGTGAGCTCACTTTTCCCAAAATTTAAGAACATTTCCAGTTTTTAAAAAAAGTAAATACTTGCTCCAGGAGAGATGGGTTCTTTCCTAGTTAAATCTTTTCTGCCATGGATTTCTTTTTATATGCTAGGTAAATGCCTTCATCCAATGCCCAGGGCAAAAAACAAAAATATTCTGCATTCCTTTCCTCCTTGTGTTGGGCCAATGATGGGAATATTGGAAAGTTTTTGTTCACAAAGGAAAACCTGCCTTTCCTCCAGGTGCTCTGATCCCAAATCTTGCTGGTATCCTAAATAGAAAATATAGATAATACAGCCTTTCCTAAACATTATCATTCTGATAGTGATTAGCACAAAACACTGCATATTTGATAAGAAAATGGGTAACTCTGGGTTTCTAGAAGGTTACTGATCTGAAAATGAAGTATAAGGTCTGTATCAGATATACATTTTTGTATTTTTTGAATAAGCAGAGGAAATACTTGCCAAAGTATATTTCCTTCTGAAAAAAAAGCAACTGATGCTCACACAGGAACAATACAGAAACATGTCAAAGTCATATTTTGAAATGTCAGTATGTCTTGATGTTCAAGAACTTAATTTTTTTTTAAATATTTAATTTCACATCTGTAATTTATGCTCCATGATGTATTATTTTGACTTTGCTTTCTACCTATATTGCAATAAGAAAAGAGCTTTATAATAGAAAATCAGTGTCTTGTTGCTCTTGTCAGAAATGTTCTATACAAAATGTTTCAGGGAAGGGCAGAAATGCATCTTATTCATACCAATTTTGATGGTCAGTGCAGTGAAAATGCATGTGGCAAGTAGAAAATCCTTTCAGTCTTAGAGAGCTGACATGGTCCTGCCTCAAACAGTTTCCAGTCAATGTCTTCACAAAGTTGAGTTTGTTTGATTCTGTTAAAAGTCACAGGAACACAGCAGATATTGGTCTTAATCAGTATTCAGGAGAGGGAAATGGACTCTGAAAAGGAGAAAGAAAATGAACCTGAAGACATATTGTTGATGGGAGGCCACCTTGATTCTCTGACAAGTACAAAGGAATCTTTGTGTCATGTGAAATCTCTTCAGAGTAATTCTTCTGAAGTAGTGAATTTGAGAAGAACCAGGGAACACCAGTCCAAAGATCACATTGAAAATGAATTATTCATTTCCCTGCTTGTTAAAATCTTATTTTCAATCACAGATACATGATCTTCAGTTCTTGATTGGTTTGATGAACTGTGAAAGAGCAAACCCTCTAACTCCTTTTTGAAGTGTTTTGGGGTGGTTTTTTTGACTGTGCTTGATCCTTGAGAGGAAGAGATGAGAAGGAAAGAAAAAGATATTACAGGATTATTACATTTATCTGAAAATGGGTAGTACACTTTGCTTTCTAGCTGATATGGCATAAACCAACGCCTTTCTCTCTTGATATGGGGGGTGGGGATATGTTGGGGGAAGGAGAGGGATAAAAGTGTTTGGACGATACTCTTGGGCACATGTTGTGACTCTTGGGGAAGGTGCTGTCCAGGACAGAGTTGGACTCGATATTTGTGGGTCCCTTCTAACTTTAGCTTATTCTGTGACATAAAAATATATAAAGTGATACCATCTTAGGTTCTGTTATGTCATAAAAGATAGCTAGGATCAAGTTTAGACTTTGTTAGATTTGAAATTGATCTCAGCCTCCTAAATGTCTCATTCCCTTGACATTACAGATATTACAGTTTTGGAATTAGCAACACTGACAGAGTGACCTAGGAGATGTACTCTCTCAAGTTAGAAAATTACATAGTTTGTAAAACAAACTAAATGCACACAGCAGTGAATTCAGAATCTACCAATGTTTTTCTCACTAACATTCTTTGATAGTCAACATTAGTTGCCTTCAAGTCCTCTGAGAGGGAGTGCTAGTTATCTGTACAGATAGATGATATATAGCTAGGTAATATGGATAAATGTAGCTATATATTTTAAGTTAAAAAGTACAGATAGTTTTAAAGTACATGTCAATACTTCAGTCTACTACTGGATAAAAGTCAAGTCTTCCTTTGTCTGTAGTACTTTGAAGAATCCCCAAATTTTACTTCATTGTAGCATTCATTGATAAAGCAAAGTAGTGCTGCTGCAAAGTGTGAATGCACAGGCATGCATATATCGTGTGAGCACACTTTAGAAATCGTTTGGTTATATCAGTTCTGTAGAAATTTGAACTCTACTAAGAAAAACGTAATTCCTTTAAATAAAATATTTTTTGACTCTTTCTGTGGTTCCTTCATGTATCCTTTTTTAGCTGTCTGAGTACTTCTTAATTAAAGACCAGTTTAATACTTTATACTGCTAAAGAAAAATTAATAGAATATAAGGGTGATATCTCAAAAAACCTGTGTACCATGTTAATTTGAAAAAAGTTCTTTTCCATTCGATGAATGATGCATAGCTTAACTCTTGTAGACCACCATTACTGACAAAAAAAAAGGTGACAGGTCTTGATCTATTTCTGGCTTGAGACTGGGATGTGATAATTTGCAGGTTTCTTATGCCTTCTGTAAAGCAATATTGATTTCACTAAAACATCCTTTCAAGTGTTTGTCTAAGAACAAACAGGTTTTTTCTGTACCCATACCCAGTTTTGAATATTTGGATCTGAACCTGTCTTTTATTTTAAAGTCACTGATGGAATGTAGCGTGAGAGAAGGAAAAGAATGGGTGGCAATATCTTGTGGTTACTAAGAAATTGCGGAGTTCTTCAGGTAGTGATACGTGAGGCAAGACAAAGAAAAGTGCAAGGTACAAAATGTAGAACACATTTGCACCTTCTCAGTACAAGAAAGCCTTGCTAGACTGGAGAAGCAAAAGAAATAGGAGTTCCTAATAGAGCATGTATAAGGCTTTATGGCCAGTCTGATTACTAGTTGAGAGGATTAAACTTCATACAGGATTTTGTAATTTTGTATGCTTAACTCGAAATAAGGAGTTCATTTCTGTATGCTAGTGGATTTACTAACTTCAGTGAGGATACAAGAAATCTGTTCCACCAGGATAAGGAATTCTTGCTTTCTCAGGATGTTGCTGGAAATGGTACATTATTCCACCAAATGAATGGAGAAATTTCCTTGATTTTATTTTCTTAGAGAATACATCAATTCCTGTTTTAAAATCTACAGATTAATGATTACACTAGAACTTTCTGAATAATTAAAAGTTTGAAGATTTTTCTTTAAACAAAAGAAAAAAAAAAAAACTTAGTCATTAGTATTATTGGAGGCAATTAATCCAGATCTATCTTGTACAGATAAATCAAATAAAATAACCGTAGTTTCTTCCTCTCACAAAAGATCTTCATTTTCCTTTATCTGGTCCTGATCTAACAAAGTCTTGGAAGCCAAAGGAAACAGTTTCTTCAAATTCAATATATTTATTCTTCCATTCAACATTGGTCATCCCTGTCTGTACATGCAAAGGATGTTTTATGCTCGTTTCTTTCTGACTGCTGTCCCTGGCCATATATGCTGTGTCTCATGTGGCCCATGTAAACCTTACCATTTTAAGTATTATGACTCCTTCATTGTATACACACATCTTTGCTTGCTAGTGGAATTTTCTGTTCCATCTTGAGGGCTTTTTTGCCTTGATTACCTAGCATATATTTGCATACAAGCTGTCATTCTTAGACCTAAGCAGAAATTTGCAGGGCGTCACTTTCATGTTGCTTTGGCTTGTTCTGGAGGCAAGGACAGGGACATCATGCCAACAGTTTGGATTATATATGCTTAAACTGTAGATATCTGTCAGAAAACAGTGCCCTTTCTTACTAATTTCTAGATGATTTCCAAGCTTGTGAGTAGAAAGGCTCTTTGCTTGGCAAAGAATACCTAATTCATCTGATTTAGAACTAGAGTTCATAGTAGGTTTGACAACTTTTTACGTGAGAAAGTGTATTTACTAGAAAATGCTTCTGTATTAAGATTATGACATTGCAGTAGAACTTTTAGTTTAAAATTATTATTATTTATTAGTTTAAAATAGCATAATCTCTTACTTTCCAGGTAATGATTTCATCTCAATATTTTCAATATATTCATGAAACTCTGTACTTGCACTGTGACTACTGAAGTTAAACATTAACGTTGGTCTACACCAATGTTTCCATAAAATACTAGAAGTTTTTGCAGAACCTGCCAGTCTCATTTGAACAAGGGTTGGGAATGGACCAACACATTCACCTTCTCCACTCAGTCTGCCTCTGAGGTCTTTTATTTAATCCAGAGGCTTGCCCACAAGAGACCAGAAACCTTCGTGTATAATCAGTTTTGTTCATTTCTGTATGGCTTCCACGTGTTTGTGTTACAAATTAATAGCTGACTTCCCTCATAAGTTGTTACTTGGTACTTGAATATTGATTTGTTTCATGTTATTTCTTTTTAGGTTTTTAGACCTTACATAGGCTTTCAATAAAAATTGTCTGTAAGTATCAAGATTCTAAGATTAAAAAAAATATATAAAAGCATGCAAAACCGCACAACTTCGTCTAGCAATAAAAATTGAGTAGTTGCATAATCAATAGAAGTGCTTAATCAATAGAAGAGAAATAAGTAACTTTGACAATCATTGTCAACTCAACTGAAATACAAACAAAAATTATAGAGCCTTTCTCAGCAAGTCAAGAAGGAGAAGGAAATATTTTAGAGCATGAAGTATGTATTAAAGAAATCTAAGATTCAATTGATACTGCTATCTTTTGTTCCAGTATCCAAAATTAGACCACTTAACCAGGATGGTATTTAACCTTATTGCTTGTGTGTCTCTGTTGTAAGATACCAAAATAGTAATGGAAATTTTTTATTTCATCACCTTGACTCTATTTTGCCTTTTTATTTTTCCTTTGCATTTTCAGAATTGATGTACTATAATATGTTTATTTTAATAACCAGCTGTTTCATGTATCTATTCCCTGCTGGAATATTTGAAATGTGGAATGGGATATCCCATTTTTAATGTGAAATAATAGACTGGTAATGTGTTCCAGGGTGTTTATGTGACTTAGAAGAATCAAGTTCATGTTTGACTAGTGCGGACTTTCATTTTTAGATTGTATTTATACAACTTTCATTTAAGTGAGGCAACCTTCATCACAGAGTTTGGAGGACACAGAGTTATTTTTAAAGTACTCGTGAAATAAAGATCAAAACAACAGCAAACAAACATAACACAAAACCCTTTAGATTACCTAATATATAGGAAGAAATAGAGGATGGGATAAGAATGTATAAAAAGACAGTGTAATGTTTTAATCTCTTTTGATGTATTCAGCAGGATCTTTTGCTGACTGTGGTTTTTATCAGCGCTCAGCCCAGAGTTAGATTAGCCATAGGTGCTGCAGTCACAGTAGCAGGCCAAGTCTTCTACACTACAGATAATAAGTTACTGGAGCCTCTGCATATGAATAATGGAAAAGGTTTGAGTGGTTCAGTGAGGGGGGAAAAAAAAGGCAATGCAAAAGGATTCTTCTACTTACAGGTTTTAGGGTTCATTTCTAAAGATTTCCCCCTAACAAATTGGTTGCATTTAAAAGCCTAGTAAAACTTAAAGCTCTCTTATGACACTGCATCTGTTCTTGATACAATGGTTTATTTTAAAGCATTTAAACTCTGTCTGCCAAGTAAATTACATACCCAAGAAGTACAATCAACAAGTACATTGGATGGAATACAGTCTGAGCAGCTTTGAATTTTAAGTGCTGTGATATGCAGTATATCAGAAAATTTGTAATGAAAAATGTCTTTATCGTGGTGAAATGTTCACATTCCTTGCTACTCTGGTTCTAACTTGTCGTCTCAGTCTGAAATCGTTGGAGGGAAGAGGTTCCTATTTTCTTGTGATCTCTTGTCATTCTTTCTTAACATGTTAGTCTTCATATTGTTGAGGGTTTTTTTTTCTTTTTTGGAACCTGGAGAGAAAAGTGGAATCTCACAGACAAATTAATGGAAAATATTTATGCTTTTAAGACATCATACTTAAAGGCTATGCTTAAACTTGTTGCTTGTTATCTCTGTTGTGAGATAAAAAAACCCAGCAGCAGAGTGAATTTGAACCTCTTGATCCTTGTTTTTCAGACTATAGTAAAGGAACTGATCTGCTTTCATATAATACACACTATAATTCATAAAGTTAGGTACTTTGCCATTCAGGGATTGCCAAAACCTCAGCTGCTGCTTCACAGTAGTTACCATGTTACTTCAGAATTTCTAAAATTACTGAAGTAACAGAAATAATGATTTCATTTACAGTATTAATTTCACTATCAGTCTTACTGTGATATGAGAAGCTGGAATGCACAATGCAATGAGTTCTTTCAATGGGTGGTAAAGGAGCAAGAAGTCAACAAACATCAAAAAGTAATTTTGGTCATACCTGGGACTTCTGCATATAATTTCACACATTGGCAAGAATACTTAAATTCATTTTGATCTGTCTGCATGGTTGCTGTTGTAACAGAAGGCAAAAAAATCACAAATCAAAAAGGTATAATTGTATTCCAGAATGCTCTCTCTGGGGTTCAACTCTAAACTACTATATTAAAAGTGTAAGCCTGAATAAAATAGTCAATTAACAGAGCTTAAAGCCTAGAAGATAGTATGAATATTCCTAGATATTAAGAGGCTACGGAGGTGTTGATACTAGAACAGCTTGAATGCATGTGATGAAGATATACAACTGAAGCGATAGTAGGAAGCAACAGCTTGAGCTTAAGCCAAAAATGAACATAGAAATTCCTACAAGATTGTATGTAATATCCTGAGCCTGTTGCTACTAGTTTCCTACCCCATTACCGAAAAGAACAGAGTGCAGAAGAACTTTTCTTGTTCTTTTACAATAAAGATTGATGATACTCATCTAACAATGTATTTTAATACTGAGTTTCTTAAGCCCAGTGTTCTAAAGTGGCCAAAGGGCAAGTAAGGGGTCGGACTAATTGACAAGTTTAATCTGCTGTGGCTAGATTGAAGATCACAAATGGTACTCAATAATGTGGTAAAATAGAAAGGTCAGGTTCCAGCTTGTCCCAAAAGATATCTAAAGGTACCAAGATGCAAGGCTCTACTTGACCTGATGTATTTCTTTTTTAACACCAAGTAGTATAGAGGAATGGTTTTAGGTACTTTGAGCACTTCTAGAGAAACAGAGAAGTGTTTTGTAATTGATTTCCTTTCAAGTCATACAAAAGGCATGAAATGTGGGAAAATCTGAAACTCCCTGCTTCAGCCATTTTTGGAAGAGCACTGACTCTGGTGTCATAGTACAGTGCTAAAATCATCAGATTCCAGTAAGACAAATTGAGGTTTTCTCCCCACAACAGTCTATCAGAAAGAGCCAGAAGAAGGGAAGAACTTGAAGAAAACCTTAGGGTTTTTTATTATAAACACATCACTGGAAATTACTTGGATCTTAAGAAGGTAGGGAAATCATGACCATTGCAGCATTTTCAGTTTCAAAAACTTGGCATTCTAGAAACAAATTTTTTTTGAAGAGTTCTCTATGTCTGTAAGAGCTCTTAGGCCTCAGAATAAGGATGGTTCTGGGCTAGATATCTTCCAAAGTCTCAGCTGAATCAAAATTCTTTCTGTTTACTGCTAAGTGCAGGTACTTCACATGCTTTCAGAATGGCCATATGTATTTTTCTGCTTTGCTTTATCCATCTGTCTTGATGTCTCACTTTGGTATTAGGTCTGAAATTGCTACAGTATCAATATGCCATTTTCTTTGTCCCTTGTTTGTTGTTTTGTTGTTTGTTTGGCATCCTTTTTTTTTCTTATCAGTCTTAACTGAGTCTAAGAAATGCATGTCAAGGATCATATGGCTAATAAAATATGTAATTGTCTCCTATCACTTGCTCGTATCCTTTAACAAAACCGAGAATATTTTCCTTCAGTTTGGAGAGCCTTTGGAGAGCCTTTACTTTCAGGAGGCAGGAATTTGATTCAGATGAACATTAATTAAGATACATAGTCTTTCTTTTCTCATCACTTCAATTGAATGAAAAGATGGTGACTGATTTCTTCCTCCCCCCATATGTCCTTTTCTTTGCTGTTTCATATAATGAAAAATGTAATATCGGTAATGAAAGGAAATATGGATGGGGAAAGTATTCACACCTGTGTTTGTGATAGCATGAAAAGTTTAATGGAGATGGAAGATTCATTATTGGTAATATTCAGCCAATTTGTATTTAATAAAAATCCTTTTCTTTCTGTAGCATAATTGCAGTTTCAATAATTTTTTTGAGACATGAGACTGAATGAATGTTATCTATATTTACTTGTGCTTTCAAGAAATGGCTAATTAAGAAGATGGTACAACCCTTTTATTCAAGGCTAATTTCTGCTCAGTTAAAAGGAGTTCTTTTCTGTACTAACGAAAGGAACAACACTATTTTATTTTGCAGGCAACAGGAGGTGGGAATTGCATCTACTTGGACCATAATCTGACACAGGTATGCCAACAAACAGTGCTTAAAGGAAAACTTTCACTTCAGCATTTTATAAATTTCCTTTTTTTCTTACAAATCCCTCTCTCCTGTTGCATTTTTAATGTAACTCAGCTGACATTGCATACTGAGAAAACCAGCTATATTAACTTTTTTATGTACTCAAATTTTTTTAGGTTTAAAATGTTGTCAGAAATATTGAATATATACAAAGCAAAGCAATCCAGATAGTAGAAAATGGGATCTTTTAAAATGGATTCTGTTTAAAATGATTTTTACTTTAAAAAGTGTAGAAACCAGCTCTGCTTTAAGAACTTCAAAGGATCACTGTTTTGTATTGTAAGTAGGCTTTATAGAAACCTGGATCCTGACTTTTTGATTTGGTCTTTTTCTAAACTTTGTTATCAGCTCTTTAAGGCTGCATTATTTTCCAAATAGACAATAAAATCCACAATAAGTATACATGGGTTTGTTGGCACAGACAGGAAGTAATTTGTGGTTCCAAGGTGCATCAAGCTTACACAAAGTATAGAAGAGTTTAAGATGCAATGGTTTTGGAAGATCCTTACCTACCCCTGGGTGAATTGAATTAGCAGGCAGAAGCATTATAATAATAGGGAATACATTTAATTCCCTTTATAGCTGTCCCCACTGTCCTTTGCTATCCTCAGGCACTCACAAAACTGAAAATCCGATGAAAATCTTCTTTTATGGTTTGTCTTCAGGAAGGGTAGTTATGAATTGTTCATAACTGCTCATTAGCCTGAGCTCTTGAACTCCATTCAAATGCTTCCGTAACATTTCATTTAAAAAATTAAGGAAGAAATGAGAGATTAAGGGAAAAACTAGTATGAATTTGAAGACATTAACATCTGTTATGCTCAGGCTTTATGTTATAGTATGATGAAAAGAGAAGTCATAGTGCATCAAGGGATTGACAAAAGAGAAATAGGGTGAGTACAGTATTTGGTACATGAGAAAAAAAAGAGGTTCAGAACAAAATGGTACATATACAAAGTTAGACAGTTTTAGAAAAACAATGGCACAAGAGAAACAAAGTAGAACTGAGAGAAGTAATGAACTAAGCCTATAGTGATTTCAGCCTAGTGCTTAAATGCTGTCACAAGAAGTTTTGCATAGACAAACATTTTGGGTTTGCTTTTTCTTTTTCTTGAAGGGGGTAGTGGTATGGTGTGTGTGTTTTTGCTTTGGGGTTGGTTTGTTTGTTGGGTTTTTTACTTATTTTTATTATTTGACCCCAGGCATGAAATTCTGAAAATTAATAGGATCTTAAACTGTAATACTATTTATAGAAACTCTGCAGTTTTGTATACGTGTGTTTTTGCTTTTCAACTGTAGTACTGAACTTTTGCAAGGTTGTTAATCTTATTCCCAAGAAAAGACATATGTTTAGTAATCAACTAGTGGGATGTAGTGTGTGAAGGCTTCCTATTTTTTGTTGGATGTTTGTGCTGGAAATATACTATTCTTAGATTTGGAATTAATATTCATATTTGCTTCATGAAGTAGCTTGATACCTGTGGAGTGCAGAGTCTGGACTTTCTTTATTTTTATACATGCTTTAACTAAGAAACTATTTGAAAAGGTATTTTAATTTCCAAATCTAAGTCAAATAGTGACAAGTCCAAGATTTATTTAGGATTAATTTAAAGCATAGATTGCAATTTTGAACTAATATATGAAGGTCAGACTGCCTAGGTCTTAGTGCCAAAACAGTCACCATTCAACATGACTTCGCAGGGATCTAATACTGGTGGTTATACAGTGTAATACAATGCATTTTATCAAACATAAAAAAGATGTTCTAAATACTTACATTTAAATCCTGCCTTTGTGGTGCACTTTGATCAGTGCTTTCTGACTCTGTTTATCCATATCTTGAGAAGACCCATACACCCACAATCCCACCTGGATTTGTTTTCTGCCCACTGAAGTATGCCTGAACACAGCCCTCTGCTCATGAGGAGAATTTTCACTAGTCCTCTTTTGGAAACTTTTGGAAGGACTCCACCTCAAGAAATTGGAGACCTTGACCCTAATTTCAGCTTCCTCATCAGCTGTGCAATTGCACTATGATGTGGTGGTGCAGAAACTCGGGATGTAAACATTGATGGTTTCTTTAGTACTGTGTCACTCTAGCAGGAGCTGTGAGAGAGACGCTGCGGGCTGTAGGACAGGTATAGCATGGCAGTGGCAATATCAGGGAGAAGGCAAAGGTCAAACCTTTGCATGGAGAGAAAGAGGTTAGTTTCCAAACAAGGTTATCTCATGTCCTCAGCTCCCAGTAAGGAAGTGAAGGCCACCCATGGACTGCAACGCAGTGTGATCCCAATACACAGGTTGGACAAGGTCCAGATGTCCCAGAGGAGTTTCACTGGAATTCAGCCCATGCCAGTGGGAGGGAAACATGCCCTGCAAGCACATCCTGAGGCGTGAGATCTTGGTTTAGGCTAAAGAATATGTCAGGGAACTGACAGGAGACCTCCAGTCTCTGGAGAGGTGGCTAGAGGATGAGGAGTTCAAAGAACCCTAATGGGAGCCCTGCAGAACCTCATCCATAGGACTACTTGGCCTCTTCCCCTGCCACACCAAGCATCTCATGGACTGGAAAAGGGATGATCTTGAGAATTTCTGGTCAATGTTTGGATAAGAGCTTCTCCGTGCATCTCTCCCAGGGCTGTTCTCAGCTCAGGTGCCCTTGGAAAGACAGATCTGCCAGGTGGGTGTCATCAGCATTGCAGGGCAGAACAGGGAGCAGCTACAACAAGCAGTGCTCTGGGAAAACTGGGAAGAGACTTCCAGGCTCTTCAGTCCCAGCCTGGTCCAGTGCATGACAGTCCCATTGTCCACAAGAGTGGCTTTACACCCCTTTACCAAAGTGCTGAATTTTCCTACTAATTACTACTATTAATTACTATTACTAATTACATAAATACAAAGAATATATAATAAGGATGTCTTTAAAATGAACATAAGCGGCCACAGTATTTTCCTTCAACTTTGTATATTAATTAAGATATTACTGATCTATTTGCATAATAGTAATGTACCTTCTTATGTTATTAATCATCTGACTTCTAACATATTAAACAGCAAGTTAAATTTGACCATATATTAATGTGCTCATATTTTTGAGTGTTACAGTAAGAAAATTACACATAGAAATGTTGCTTTTTGCAGTGTAATTCTCTGTCTGACTGTCCAGAGGAAATGCATAATACCCTCCTGAGATTTAGAGAATACAGGTGAGAAAGCTAGAGAAATAATTGCTGTTCTACCAGAATGCAGTATAAAGGACTACAGAAAAGAGGGGAAGTGCAACACGGTTTTAAAAATGTATTTAGAAAGCATGATTTCATGACAGCACCATGATTACTGAGAAGTGTACTGCTAACAAATTAATTCACTTTTCTGGGCTGTATTGAAGGATGGTTATAGATTTGATATTTAGTACTTTAAATTTCTCATATAAAAAAATAAGATGAAGAAGAGGCCAAAAATTTAAAAATAAATAAATAAAAAGAGAAAAAAGCGGCAAACATGCATATATTTTTTGCACTACTTCAGTGTCATCTTTGCACTTCTTTTCATTGCCGTCATGGCTATTGACAGAAAGACTTATCTGAACATTTAACATCTCTAGTTGAATTTTTCCTGTCACTGTATTTTGTACAAGACTTTAGATGTATAACATCTGTCCTGATAATCTTATTTTTGCTTTGGTTCACTCCAGTTACATATCTAGTCTACTCTGCAATTGATTGACAGCTGTTTCATTTGATGAATAGATAATTAGGGGATATAAAATTCAGACTGGCCACAAAATGATCTATGTATGAGTATAGCCACAGAATTTAAGGGCTGCTTGGTATGTTAAGAACATTGTGATGTGTACTCCTGTGTTAAGATTAGGTAAACTTATCTCAGGCATGATTGTGCATTTTAAATCTGACAGAAGGCTTTAGTTGATAGTGCCCTTTCTTTAAACAGGTGTTATCCATAATAACTGGCTACTGTAATTTGACTTGTCCACTATAATAGATTTTTCCCTTTTCTACAAGGTCCATTTGAGACTACAATAATTCGACTTTAGAAGAATTTTTGAATACAGCAATAATCAATAGAAGTTTTAGAGGGTGTTATTGAGAAGTTTTCCTGTGTGCTCAACAAATGTGAGATAAATCGAAAAGTAACATTGCAGTGTCGATGAGATAGCATGAAATGGATCTGTGCTTACATGATTCACTTCTAAAGAAGTGAACAATGAAAGGATAATGGTACTCTTCTCTTAAAACACTTGTATTAGTTGGTGCTTTAGTAATCCAGTGTGTTTGTGTTTTGCATTTCTTGTCAGGTGGCACCTCTCCAGGTGATCTGGAGAATACAGTTTTCCAACCCATTGCAGTTGAAGAAAATTTTGTGATTGTACCCCAATGTGTTTTGCTGCTTTCAGTTTTGAACTAACATCAGTAAAAAAAACCAAAAATCTAAAAATTATTCTAGGCTTTTAAAAAAATATTCTATTGAGATCAAATAAGAAAATTAAAATTATACTGAGAGCAAAATAATATGTTTAAATTAATATTTTTTTCTCAGGTAGGAATGGAGTCTTCAGTTTTATTGGCACCTGACTTCAATCTTTAAACTCCAGAAGGCATTTCTTTGTCTTTGCACAAAATTGCATTTGAACAGAAAAATATCCCTGCATTCAAATAAAACTGGATATCATCATCAAATTCTGCAAATCCCATAAAAATTCTGCATTATTTTACTTCTGGCTTAAAAGTGGCTGTATGAATAAAGAAGAATTTAAGTGTTATTCTAGGTGAAATTGGATGGAATTAGAATTTTCCCATCAAGGTGCTTCAATTCTTTCTGTGAAGCATCTTTGTAAAATCCAGTGGGATGTGCATTAATAATAACTATATTAGCTTTAAAACTTTACTAATAACTTATTAGCTTTGAAACTGAAAGAAATTCAACAAAACTATTCTACAGTGTTTTGGATGAATAGATTCCATCTGTACTACATAAATGTGCAAGCCAAACTCAGTTGTCTTAGTCACACTGACATAAGTTAAAGCTACCAGTAGTGAACCATGTTGTTCATGTGGATTTGGGAACCTAAAGTTAAAGCTATTTGAAATTAAATAAGTATATAAAATAAATGTACAGTTACATGTATGTACATGTGTAGAAATCTAAGATTTTTCTCTGAGAAACAAATAAATTTTTCAACACCTAGCCTTAAAGATTGCTAGGCTTTTTATTCATGGAAAGGTACCTTTGCTGCATGATGAATGTTTCTTACTGTTTCTGTTTTCTGAATTTCTTTGTAGTAAAACAGAAATGCTTATATACCTAAAGCTTTTGTTCTTTAGAAATTGCTGTGGAAGAATAGAGTAATTAGTGAGTTGCATAGGAAGACACATATGAGCAAGACAGCACTGAAGCAAAATTAGGGCTAAGCATATCTTGAGACAGGGCAAAAAGGGAGTAGTACTCATTTAGAGTAGTAAGTTGGGATGAAGGACAGGAAAAAGAAAGAAGATGGATGACTCCTTTGAATCTACATGCTGTTATCAGGAGATTTATCCCATTCTTGGTTATACCATTCATCAGTGTCAAGCTGGAGACTAGTGGTGCTTATTGCTAACCATTATTGATCAGTGGAACTGACAACAGATTTATAACTGGACATGACTGCATGGCTCCAGATAAATGAAAATATCACACCTCTCCTTCCCCCTTGTCTTTCCAGTCAGGAAGTCATCTTTGTAATCTGCAGTAAGTCTGATGGAATGGTAAACCCAACCCTGGTTTAGTACAAGATAACCATTTTAAACAAAAGAAAATTATGTAAACTAAATTGCTGTAGGCTTAGTAAATTCACAATTGTTTACTTCCTAGTAACAAGACAATTTAACTTTCCCAATAAATCCTAAAAGAGAAATAATTGTAGTGATTCTTTCAAAACCTTGTTTCTGGACACAGCTACTTACACTGACCAGTAGAAAATTCACACAAACTCCAACATACATTAATGTTGTCTGCTTTGGTGCTCTTTTCACAAACACGAGTATACATAGACAAAAAAAAAGGGGAAAAAAAAAAAAGAAAAAACCCAGAAGAAAACTAAGAGAAATAGTCTATAGAGACATGAGCCAGAATTATTATTCTAATAGACTTTGTCCTTGTTATGTCTTTAGTGGCAAAAACTGTTCTCCAACATACAGATAGAACACTGTGCAGTTTCAACACAGAGTCTGGGAGTAGCACTTTCTTTTTTGTCATATGAACTCTGATGAACATAGGTAATGACTAAATGAGTTTGTAGACTGGTTTCTGTTGATGTTTATTTCAGATATTGTTGATAATTTTCTGTGTTGCTCTCAAGACCTATCTCAGTCTATTCAGTCTAAGCAGTCACTTTATAGTGTCCACATGGACATTTGAATCTCTCCTGTGAAAAGGCTCTGAATTAGTTATCCACCTCTGTGTGTACAAGTAGGTTAATTTGTTCTTTCCAAAGTACATTCCCATGTACAGGTTTAGAGCAAATGCTTTTTCTGTCATTTTGCTGACAAATATATAAACGTAACCTCTTCTGGACTTTTGAACAGCTAGTCTTAACAGAACTGCACCTCTTTTCCCTCAGAAATAAAAGCATATCTGTACTAGTTTAACACATTCAATGCTTCTTCTCATGTTTTCCCAAGTCTCCAACAGGAATTCAAGTTTTCACATCATCCAATATTTTTGTAACTATACTGTTTGTTTTAGGCAAAGTCCACATGTACATGTACATGTCTTGCCTTTTTACTTTTTTTTTTGTTTGTAATAGCTATGCATACTGCTGTTCATGTCCTCATCAGTCTACCTTCAGTAAGAGCAGAAGTCTTGTCCTGGCCACTGTTGAACTACTTTACCAATCTTAGGAGTTCTAATAGGAACTGCAAGACCAAACTCTGACGCTTTCCTCTTAAATTTACTGATTATTATTCTGTCCTGAGATGACGAATATAGTTATTTGCATTAATTGATTTATCTAACAAATCTGTGGGCCATTTCTTCATGGGATGTTTGGAAGTGAGACACCTAAAATCAAGTCTCTATATGCAAGAACCCAGAATATTTCTATGTGTACTAGGTATATCAATTCCCATTCTGGTGGCTACTTTCACATTTTCCTCCCACCTGCAATCAGACTTTTGTCAAACATAAATCAACACAAATTTGGGTGATGAATCTTTTGTTTGTGGATTAAATGGAAGCAACAAAATTGCCTGTTTCCTAGTTCTTTTTTTGTATCTCTCAGTGCTTCCAGATTCCTGTGCAGAACTTACGGACATCAGCGTGGTTTGATCTCTCAGTCAGAGAAAGCAGAACCAAAAGTTCAGGTTGCAATACTGGCAGCTGAGGATCAAAGTAAAACAATTTTTTTTTTTGGTTGGTTTTTCTTTGGATTTTTTTATTCTTTGCCATTCTGAGAGCATGTTTGTGTGCTCTGCTTAAGGGAATAAGAATTCAAAGTGTAAGACTGGCAAGTAGGATATGGCATAATACATTTTAGATAAACTTACAACAGCAATACGTCTGGCAGATGTAAAAGTGAAGCCCTGTCAACTCAGGTAGAAGCACAACTGAGTGAAATGGAAAAGAACATACGTGATTTGACAGTACTAAAAATCCTAAAAGTATTTTAGTCTCTGTGACGTCAACTTCATTTTTTGTCTTCAGCATAATTTTCTTTGTTAAGAAGAAATATTTGGATTTTTTTGGTTTGTGGGGGCTTTTGTTGTTGTTTTGATTTTGGGGAGGATTTTTTGTTGTTTTTTGTTTGTCTTTTTGTTGGTTTTTGTTTTGATTTGTTTTGTGGGGGTTTTTTTGTTTTTTGGGGATTATTTTTTGTTTTGCTTTTTCTTGTTTTTTTTGTTTGTTTGGGGGATTTTGGAGGGTGTTTTTGGGGGGTTTTGTTGGAGTTTTTTTTTTGTTATATAATTATTTCCAAAAAGTTTTTAAATCATGAGAGCAGAACACCATCTCTCATTTTTAGTAGGCAAGGGTAACAGTAAAAGTCATGACTTTAAAGTTTACATCATAATAGTGAGAATGAATTCTGAGCATATTTAGTTTTATATCAGAGTATCGCTGAACTAATGAAAGACTCAGTAGTAAGGCAATAATGTGACAGGATAATAAAGTCTGTGCCTTGGACATATTTCTCTCATTGCCTTTAGTATTTCTAGGATCTTCATCAGAGTAAATTATCCGGCAGCTCTGACAGCTCCCAGGTCTCCAGCAAGTCGTGGAGTTGAGATATGTTGGACCTTGAATAATCTTGTCCTGTGCTAGCTAATAACAGAGTAGAATTCAAACAGAATTCATCCATAGAAAACATCTCAGGGGATTTTTTGTTTGTGTTATTCCTCTTCCTAAAGAACTTCCAGATAAATCTTCAAAACCTACTATAGTTTTTGTGTGTGCTTTAAGAATACTGACTTTCACAGAAATATTTGGCACTAAAGAGGGCTGAAGTCTGCAGCAGTCGCTAAGTGTTCTTTAGACTATGGTGCAAATAAACAAGAGGAACATTCATGCCTATGATCACTGAAGTCCATATATACCAGCTTACTTACATATTGGAGGCAATGTTTATAGTGACTGCTTATTTTTGGCATTGCTAATCATTGTATTTGATTTACCACAATCAGTTTGGTTCACTACCATAACATGTTTTGTATAGAGTTAGTATTAAATAATTGGGTTACTCAGTGCATCTTATATAAGAGATCAACTTTTGAATTTTTGTTTAATTCTGCCTTTTGCTGTGGTAAATAAGACTCCGAAGACTATCAGTGTGCAATTGGTAGAACATGCTTTTGTCACTTAGCCACCTGGATTCTTGTTCCTCTTTCAAAATAGACAGTTTTCAGCTCAGAATATCTCTCTATGCCCCTTTGATACAAAATCCCAGATGATCAAGACAAGAATGATCAGCTTGCTGCTCTGCTGACCTGATCGATAGCTTAAAAGGAGGAAAACAAAGTATATGGTCATATCTTTAAAATTCTCTTTTGGCTATTCTCTGCATTGAAATCTATGTTTAAGTGTCTAAAGAGAGGGTTTGCTGAGAAATGAGGAAGTTGGAGAGCAACTTGGGTAAGAGTCAGTTTATTTAATGATTAGCTAACTTTGAAATTCAGTCTTCAATCATGCTCTCATTTAAATAGTGATAAGTAACAGACATAAACTTGAGAATTAGTACTATGCCTAAAAAAAACCCCAAAAACTGTTTTCAATCTAAGCTTTAAAAATTTAGTTTAGCTTGTTTTCTGTTTGCCAGTTGCCCCCCTTCCCAAATCAGTATTGTTAAAATCATATTTCTAATTTGTTTTTATTTACAAGAAACCCCTATTTTCCTTCCCTGGGGCAATTTTGCAAGTTAATTTTGTTAAATTACCTCTGAAGTATTCTGGATTATCGTTCTAGGTAGCTGAGGGTCAGTTCCCTTTCTAGACAATGGTGCTACAGTGCCAGAAAACAGTGACAAAGGCTATGCAATTATCTGAGTTGCTTTATTGTACAAGAATCTCAAAAGTATCATCTCGTGTCTGGAGAGGTACAGATATACTTGTAAAGTTTCTTGCTGGCAGCAACAGTGTGGCAGGCCCCCAGGCTGCCACAAAGGAGATCACTCTCCCTTGGAGGGTGTGCAGCACATGAGCTGTTCTCAAGGGAGCAGGCTTTGCCCTCTGGGAGGTCTTTCTAAGTGACTTCCCAGTGACTCCTGGTGAGGTAACTGAAACACGCCCATGCGTCTTTGCTGCAGAATGCAGATTGTTCCTCCCTGATTTGCCATCCGTACAGTTCCTGTTTTCTCTCTTCTCCTATTGGTGTATTTTGGATCCATTTGTTGGTTGGCTGTTTTCCTAATCCATGCTCTGACTGGTCCAAGTTCTCGTCCCTGCTCTCAGATAAGTGTATAAAAGTCTGCTCCCCTGAGCATCTGGGTTCTTCGGACCGCAGGAGCTCCTAAATAAAGACGACTCTTGGAGAAGAAGAACCCCCCCGTGTGGGGCTTCCTGGAGTCACCTGACCTTCCCCTGGACCAAGGCTGCCTTGGCAGCCCTTCACAAGAGAGCTGAACCGCTCTCCCCAAACCCAAGAGTGCCTGTGCGCCTGGAGCACAGAGTGCCTTGTTAAAAGCACTTCTGCCAGGGACTGCCGTGGCGCCTGAAGGCCCGATAGGCCCACTAGGCCGCAGCACAACCGTGATAAATTATTTCCAGAAATAGATATTTACATCTAAATGGCACTTGAAATGTAAGTCCCTCAAACTATTTAGTCCTTTTTCTCTTGTGCTCTAATTTCATTGTGGGTTTTTTGGTTTGGTTTGTTTTGGGGGGATTTTTTTTTGGGTTTTTTTTTTTTTTTCCTCCTCAGCTTTCCTCTTGGGTCAGGTAGCTCAGTCGTCTCATTCTGTCAGCAGTCAGTCAGGAAAAAATGTATGAATCAGGATCCTACTAAACCCAAGCTTCTCTTACTACCAATCACTTGCTTCAGTGTGTGATTATTATTATATCTGAAAAGATCTTGTCTTATTATTTGAAAAAAAATACTAAATCTTGTCTCAACTGGTTATATGTAACTCACAACTATATTAATGGCTTGATGCATACCTTCTAGCATAAAATATTTGTTCCTGGAAGTTTACTTACAAGCTACTTGTCTGACAGGTGACTGCACAAGGAAAATACACCACTGTTAACCTGTTCATCTTCATGAATCTGAGTTAATCAGTTAGTCTCCTTAGGCTCCCTCTAGATTCATAAACAATAAGGTTCTCAAAAGATGATTCACTCATGGATCATAACTTAGATTTTCTGACCTACCTTTCTAGAAACCTACCATCCTTACCTATAAGGGCTACAGGATCAGGTGGTAGCCTTTAATTTGTGAGAATATCTGTGTGAGTCACCCATGCAGTGTAAGAACTTGAACTAAATTCAGACTGAGAAAGCCAGAGAGAT
Source organism: Trochalopteron elliotii (assembly GCA_024734555.1). NCBI lineage: Eukaryota > Metazoa > Chordata > Aves > Passeriformes > Leiothrichidae > Trochalopteron > Trochalopteron elliotii. The sequence goes on along the minus strand of JANPWX010000276.1, from coordinate 1,492,697 downwards.
AAAGAGAAAGAACTGGAGAGGAAGGTAATGACACATAGTATAACAGACAGACTGTTCTTTGTATTTTTCAGATGGAAACCATTTTTTGGGGGGGAGGTAGATTGGGTTTTTGTTGGGTGCTTTATAATTGTGATAGTATGTGTGAGGTTAATATTTCAGAACTGATTTATAACAGAAAATACTCTTCAATAAAAGTGAAAATCTTACTTTTTTCCTGAGAAAAATCTTTTACTTTTAAAATCTTTAAAAATCTTTTATTATTTCTATAATAAAAATAAATAAATCGTGCTGATTTGTGCTAGCTTTTTATAACACCCTCCCCCCTCAGCCCCCCCAAAAAAAAAATCATTAAAAAGAACAACTTTTTAAGGTCTAGTGGAATTCATTTGAACTGTCAGTTTCTGTAAGAGTTTGTAGATCAAGATTTGCTACGATATTTTCTGGTCTTCCTTGGTATTGTAGCTCCCTTAAGAGGAGAAAATTACTTCCCCAGCAACCTTCTGCATGACACCTATAGGAGGACCAGCTCACTGGGTGGTGCAGATAACAAGCAAAATTTTCTTCACAGTACAATGGGTTAATGTGGGAAAAGTAATGTTTGATGTTGAAAAACTTAAAACCAAAACAATCCCAACTGTTCAAAGAAATATATTTGAACATTGCCTCTTCTTTAAATCTGCAAATTAAAAATAAATATCCTAACTGGGATTTTCTCCCTTATAAAAATCCACTCAAGATTTGTGCTTACCTATCTCATTCCAAATCAGAATTTTGAAAAAATGTACATTTTTTAACGTCAGAATCTACTGTTGTTCACAGATTCCGTTTTTTGGTTTTTTCACTTCCAATTCAACCCTAAATCCTCCTGCATTGATTGTTTTTGCCCTGAACGTCTGTAATTTCTCAGCTCCTGTTGTTTAATTGGCAATAGGAACACGTGTAGGCAGGAAAAATAAAGATCTTCCCAATTTCTTACATCAGTCCCTTGAAATAGTTTTGCTTAATTTGTTTTTGGTACAGCTGTCTTACACTGCAGGATTGCTTTTTAATTAGTTTTAGTATTCACAGCTTCTTCTATTCCTTCAAATCTTTCTCTGTACTTGATGTTTTCAATATTATCAAAACCTGTGGATGAAGATGACCGCACAAATCTTTTCATACCTAATTTCAGAGGTTCCATCTGTATTGCTTTTCCTTACTGTGTGGGTTGTTGGTTTTTTTCCTATTTTCCTTCCTTTGGCCATATTGGCTTTTTAAACTCCTCATTTTATTGCTGTATGTTCTGCATTCCGCATCCTTTGGGCACACTTTAATCTCATTATACACATTTCAGTTTCTCTCTGCTGTTCCCTCTCTGCCATTTCATTACACTCGATTTCACTCAACCTGCTGAATTTTTTCCCCTAAACTCTGTTTTTCTGAAATCCAGTATCTTCATTTCCCTCCTTTGGCTTTATGGTAGATGTAATTTTACACTTAACTAGATTAAAATTACAGTGCAAAGCACTTTACTTGTTCTGTAAACTTTGTCTCAAGTATTGTCCAGAACTGAAACATTCAGCAGAGTTAGAAAAACATTGAAAACAAAACCACAATAAATAATTACATGAGAAATGCATTAACTGTTCAAACAGATCTGGAAGTGAGGGAGGTTAAATAAAGAGTTCCTTGGAACAGCATAAAAGTATGTTCAAGAAACTGGAAAATAAAACCCAAGATGAGTGTACAGATGAAAAAAAAATACAAAAAATACCCAACATAAAACAGGTAAATAATACTGAGTTAACAAGAACAGAGCAATAAGCCAGCTAGCAATGAGTGATTACAATAAGAAAAGAAAGATGTCACTTGTCCTCACTCACTGTCACTATGAATAGCTGCTTTCTTCTCCCCCATCACCCAAATTGTCAAGTTCTATATAATTATCTGACTGAGAGATGGCCAAATGGGAACTGAAAATTCTGGAGAGGAGTTCCAGGTATTTGAAATTGAAATCAACCTTTTCTTCTATGCATTAGTTGGAGATAGAGAAGATTGCTTTGTCATATGGCACAGAGACATGACATTAGTCAGATGTGACATACCCTTACACACCATTGCCTTTATATAATCTGCATTTTACAATGGAGTTTATCTAATAAGTTCATTTCCTTTCACACTCAGCAACATTATTAATAATTACATTTATACTGCTCATGCTGTCTCCTTGCACATGCTTTTCTTGTTTTCTTAAAAAAAAGAAGGCAACTCTCTTTGAGTCTAGAGCACATTAAGTTTTACTAGTGTAGTGTTTGACCATCACAAAAACTCAACAGCAGTGGAGTATTTGGGATCATTAGAACTTCCAGAGGAAGAAATTACTATTATTTTCTTCAAAGAATAGAAAAATGATGAAAAATCACAATTTACTTTAACTTGAATATTGTATGATTGTGTTTCTCTACAAGAAAAATTAAATGGTAACAGTAAAAAGCTTATTCCTTTGCTGAAATATTTTGATTTTTTATTCTGTTTAGAATATAATTTCAAATTCAAATTGTTTGTCATCTATATGCTTCTGTTTATCTTCTTTGGCATTTTGAGTGATATTTTTCTCTTTCATCCAAACATTCCTTCTAAGGAAACCCATATTAGATGTTATATAAGATTTGTTTAATATACTATTATCTCTTCACATAAATTAAGAAATATGCTGACTTGCTTTTTCAATGGATGAATGTCTCCCTCATCGTTTCTGAGAAGTAATGTCACAGCCATGGTCAACTTCTTAATTCTCTCATAACTGTCTGAGAAATGGTGGGATGCTTGCTCCGGTATATTTCAATTTTTTTTTTCTGTTAGGAATATACCAATACCTTATTTGAAATCTTGGCTTCTCCTAGTTCCTTTGTGGCTAAAATACAATCTGCTTATGTTGGGAAGATAATATTAAGTAAGTTTATAGAACATTGATGGCTATATCAAGGTTTGAAAAAGGAAAACAGTACTGACCAAATTTTCATATTCATTAAAAAGGTAAGCCTACCTTTCTTATTTATCGTGTGACCAAATTTTACTATAATATGCAGATAAATTTTGATTTATATAGAATTTACAATTTATACAATTTCTTTGAATAATTGGACTTGAACTTAACCCTTGGCTTTCAACATCTTCCCAAACAAAGCAGTATCATTTTTTGGTGGTCTGTCAGTATCTGAAGCTGTGTAATAGAATTAACACTATTCTGTGTAAAAAGTCTTGTGTTTCATATAATCAAAAACTTTCATAGAAAAATTAACTATTTTGCACTATTTCTTTTTGTGCATAGAGGAATTTGAGAGGTCTGGAATGAGACAAACATGTAGCTAGACTACCTTGCAGTCATCACATCTCCAGCTGGACTTAGGTGGAAGTCAGGTTTTAGGAACAGGGTTTTTTATTTTTTCATCTCTTAACAAATCATTGCTCTTAGTCACCTTCTTGTCTCTTGTTTTAAGAAATAGCTCCTAGGGGAAATTGCTTCATAACCTTTCTGAGGCATAAGGCAAGGCTGACCAATGTGTACATTCCTGAATCCTCCTTGCCCTTTTTGAAGATGGATGGCATTTGTCTTTTTATCCAGCCATCAGGAACCTCTGATGATTGCCATGATGATAGAGAACAGTCTCACAGTGACACAACCTGCTCCATAAACCTCAATTACAAAAACTTCTGTATGTACAGGACAATTAAGTAACCCATAACTCTTTCTTCCTCTACTGTGGGTACAACATCACTTCTTCAGATTCTGCTTGGAGGATGACTGAGAACAAGATATGCCACTGAAAACTGAGTTGAAGGAGGCATTGAATACCTCAGCCTTATCTCTTTCCAAGTAAGACTTCCTGCCCCAATGAGCAATGAGTTCACATTTGTCTTATCTTTCTCTCTGCTATTGAGGAACATAGAAAAATCTTGCTTATTACCTTTTATCTCTTTTGGTAGTTTCAGATTGATACAGGCTTTAGCTTTTTTCTTGATGTGATCAGTCTTCTTATTCCTCCCATATAGCCTATTCCTCCCTTCACCTCCTGTATGTTTCCTTTTTGTGTTTAAGGTCAAGTCAGGAGCTCCATATTCGTCAATGCTAGTCTTCTTCAATGCTTGCTTAGCTTTCTGCTAATCTAAGCCTGTTCTTTTGAAGTCCAAATTTGTTGTTTATCTCACTCACTATTCTTCAGATCTTAAACTTCACAGTATTTTGATCACTTATGCCAAGGCTGCCCTTTACATCACCCAGCACTTCTTGTTTGTGAGAAATAGATATAATTTAATATCTTTTTTTAATCTGTTCATCAATCACCTCGATCACTCACCTTTTCTTTGTTGTGTGCGTAATAGGTTTAGGGTAAGTTGGTCCTGAGGTATCCTAACAAGTCTTGTTCTCAGCAATGACCAGAGCATTCAATACACCTGGACCAGCAGGAAGCCAGGTGCTTCCAGCCTGCCAGGCACCAACAGCTCCCATACATCCCTGGGATGGGCAGCAGACCACAGATGGGCTGCAGCATGTATTGGCAGCACTGCCTGCACCTTGTCTGTGCTCTAACCAGACTCATGGATGTTCTTTGGAACTACTCTATTTCTGCTCTTACCATTTAGAGACCTGGTAATCAAGCTGAATGAAATTTTCAGAGATTTTCTGTTTCGTTAATTTATATAATGGCATTTTAATGTGTTTAGTGTTAGTCTCATCTCTTATGCAACCTAATACTTTCTTTGCTTTCTGACTCTTTTGAGTGGAAGTTTTCACAAGGTTTCCAGAGTTGCACTTGCATCTAAGTTTCAGCTCATGTTGAAAGTCGTGAATGTGCATAAACCTGCTGTGCTTGAAATCTATCCTAGGTGAGAGTGGCTTCAGCAGTTTTGCTATAGATTTTATGATCTTGCTCTGTCTTCTTTTTCTCAGGTTACTCTAAATTCACTATGTAAAATACATTCTTAAATGACAAGTATGTACAATGGGGCATGCTGTATACAGAAAATGGAACTTCAACCTCATGGTATGTTGGGATTGTATTTATTAGTATGCTGACTGTTTAGAAGTGGAAAAAAAAGAAAGATGTGTGGCAGGCAGAAGGTATCCTGAGCAACAAAACATCAATACACTGCTTTACAGCTGAGCGTCCTATTTTTTCTATTTTTTATGAATAATACTTTTAAATTAATTAATAAAAGGTACAAAAGCACTGCAAACCTTTAAAACAATGCAGCTGAAAAACATAAAAAATGAGTAAATAACCTAAGGAGATAATATGTGTGAAAAATATAAAATTTATACTCTGCCCTCTATTGGTCTTCTCTCCCCCTTCTCTTTCAGCATACACTGACAAGGCTTGCAGAACATGGCAATTTCACATCAGTGTCCTCTAGTTTTGTGCATTATTTCATCCCTTCTATCATTTGTATTTCTTTGCCTCACCCTAGTCAGTTTTCTCTCTTATTGACTGCCTATTTGCTAGTACTTTTTATTTAAGAAATACTTGTGTGTTTTTCAGTGCTGCCATGATATACTTTCATTCAACAAATTTGTGTGCTCAGTGAATAACTCTGTAATTATCACACTGAGTGGATAGATAAGCTTGTTTCTATTTATTGAATAATGGTAGAAATGGTAAAATCTTTAGGAAAAATTGGTAAAAGTTCTAAAAGTGAGGAGAAATTTTGAAACTTGGAAAAGAAAATGAGAAATGTTATGGAACATGAAGGCTATATAGTTTATGTAGAATGATATTTTCTTTCATAGTGAGATAATCAGCTGTGACATAGTTGTGACTAGTCTTAGATTAGTTCTAAACTGGGAGTTGCCTTCACTGTAATTTTAATAACCAGCACTGATCTCTGACTAGTACGTTGACAATTAGATATTAGACACTGATCATATTCAAAGTTTGCAATGAAAATGATGTGATGTGTAAGAGTAATTTTGTGCAAATATGTTGAGGCTGGCCACTCATGGAAAAGACTGGATGAACTAAGGAATGCTGCTGAATATGATGGATGCTATTTTGTTGCATCGTGTGCAGGCAGATGTCTGGTATGAAATTTACTGGACATGTCATTCAATTAGAAATCAATTCCTGAGTTGGAATACAAATTAGAATTCCTTTGGAAAACAATCATATAAGGTCTTTGAATGAATATAAGTGAAAGTGTAGAACTGATTGGGGTCAACTGTGGCTACTCTAGGCAGATATTGAAATTCTGGGTTTCATAGACATGGGAGGTAATTTATTAATTTAGGGGTTCTAGTTCCATCAATAGCCTAATCCCTGATTCTTTAAGAAACTAACTTTTCACGTATTTTTTTCTGCAAGCATTCACATAAACTGCAAAATAGTGTGTTTTAGATTTAAAATAAAGGAGATTAGGGTAAAGGTTACCTGCTGGATATATGCTTAGTCACTGAGATAGGCTACAACCTTACATAGAGAGCTCCATCTTAGGTGGAATGTGTCAAGAGCTGCTGAGAGAAATCTGAGACCAGTTCTCTATCTCAAAAGATAATGGCAAACTTTGTGGCAGTTAGCACACTTCTGGAGAAAAGTCCTTCTGAACAGGTTTTAACAAATAATAAATAATAAATTAATACATACTAAAATCTGATCCAGATACCTCAAGCTTCCCATCCACCTGTGTATGTCTGATGAATCAGCAGAGGAGGATGTTAGATTTTGTACTCTTTGTACTTACTTGGATTCAGATAATCCTCAAGTTCCTACAGGGACTTGAATAACTTCAGTAGGAAGGACTGAATGTGCTACTGCCTATTAGTGGATATTGTAGTTAGGGAAGCTTCCACTAACAGGGAGCTGTGGCACTTACTAAGGAGAAACTGGGAAATAAACCACTCTGAGTTTGAACCTCCAAGCTACAAAGAATGAGGCCTGGAACGTCCTCCCCTATGTTTAGAAAGAAATGAACAGTTTTGAGGAAAGGATTAACTTAAACCAGATAGGTTAATCTCTGGTTTCAGTGATTTATAAATAGACTGTTCCCTTGATGTCATAAATTAATTACTGTTTTTCCATGTGATCAGAATTGGTGGAAAATGGAGCATGCCATTGAGCTTATTTGTATTGCTGTTTATATACATTTCTGTGAAGTTACCTAATTTCATTTGAGTGTTCTTCTTTTGTGTAACTAACTGATAGCAATCGTATAAAATTGATGCGCACTACCTTGGTAGCTGAGGATGCAGGTTGAAAGAATTAATTTCCTTTAAAACAGTATCATAAAGCACAATCTATCTTTCTTGGTATTTTGGTCTATTTCAAAACCAAGACTGACCAGAACATAAGTTATGAATTTTCTGCTGATTGTGCTGAGATAGAGAAAGTAATAAACCCAGTGAAGAGTGATTTCATCTATAAATCTGAGGAAGGGAAATTTTAAGAATTGTTCAATGTCTGAGCTATGAGTATATAAAAATTACATTACTGTGAGTCAAACATTTTTTAAAAATAAGACCTTTAAAGCTGCTGGAATCACTGTATAATGCTGTCTTCATGCTGACCATTTCTGTTGACTTATTCTAATGTAGTTCATAACGTCTCTATGTATGTATCTCATCTAAATGAGAGGACAGAGAGAAGATTGATTATTCCACTGCCAACAATATCTTATTTTTATCAGAATCTAATAATTTTGATAAAAAATACCTGCCTAATTTCATAGGATCACAAATATCTTGAGTTAGAAGAGGCCCATAAGGATTGTCCTCCCTGCTCCTCACAGGACTATCTGAAAAACTGTACGACTAAAAACATCATCCAGACATTCTTTGAACTCGGACAGGCTTGGTGTCATGACTATTTCCCTGGGGACCCTATTCCAGTGACCAATCATCCTCTCAAGGAAAAAACTTTTCCTGACATCCAGTCTGAACTTTCACTGACACAGCTTCATACCTTTTCTATCTATTTTTCCCCCTTTTATCATTCAGCCATTGGTTCCTGTTTCCTATACTTTTTTTTTTTCAGAGCTTGTGTTCTTTTGCTGCTGTTGAGGTTTTATTTTTCCCTGTGAAGTTCCATAAATTCTATAACTATACTAATCTCTCAATAAGTCTTCCTGAGAGATAGGCACACTTAGCTAAAAAACACCTTGTTTGTGCAGTAATTTGAATATCCTCTGTGTAATAAGTGTTTTTATCTCCTTTTAGAAAAATGTTGACTGCAGTTTTGTATTGTCTTTCAGTATTATCCCACCACTACAGAAGACAGCTATGGTATCATGTCCATATTCCAGCTCACTAGTTAGCCACTTTACTAGGTTGCCGTATTAGTCACGCAGGTTGAATCTTTTCCTTGTGGGGCTCTGCTAATGCTCCATTCTGAAAAAATGTTTGAGATTTTTCTTTCTCTAGGCAAAATTCAGAAGAAAATTGCAATTCCTTTGTGAGCTGCATGTTTAGCATTTTCATCTCTGTATAAGTTACTGTTTCTGTGCATCATTGATTTTATTCTCAGGGGCCTAGATATGCAACAGACAACATCCTTCTGACAGTGTGCTGGAGGCTGGATGGAAGTTATCCACACAGCGCATTCTGCCCTTCCATTTGGATGTTCTTTAAGGTAATGAGTAGTCTGGAGACCATACCAGTCTTGAGCTGCTGTAGCCTGCTTTTCCCAGAGCACACTTAGGAACTGAAAGAGAGACAGCACCAAATCAAAACTGGTAAAATATTTACAGTCTCCACTTCTGTTGAAATCCATCTCTGCAATCCATTTATGATAAGAAACTTTCCCCTCCTGAGCCTTGTAGTACATAAGCATATTTCACAAGAGAGTAATCTGTGTAATAAGTAAGCAAATGTATAAAAGTCATGTGATTAAAGTAAAAAAGATTAAGTATAATATGGCAGTAGTTTGCCTATTAAAGAAAGAATCAATTATATAGTGCTACATTGTCTTGCAGAAAAAGAATGCTTTTGAGAAACATTTATTTTTCATAAGTTGAGGGGAGAGTTCAGCTAAATTTGACTGCAGAAAATTGTTACATTTTGTTAAAAGAACATTGATAAAATATATTATCAGTTACTCCCAACATAACTGGATAATACCTGTTTCATGTTAGCCCTTGCAATAAAAGTTGGGAATTGGAGAAAATATTCTATGCCACAGAACTGTTTTGCCTATTGCAATGGACTGAAGGTATTGTTACTGTAGAGGTACTGCCAGAACTGGGTCTTTTGCACTCACTGTTACTTAGAATGATACCTTTGAAGGTTTTTGAGGTAATTTACAAGAAAACAATATATAAAAATTCCATGTTTGGCTCACATACAATAAGGCTGAAACTCTCCCCAGCTAGCAGTAATGTTGCATTGTTGAATCTATGGATACCCTTTTGCAAGTTAGGGCTAGGATGCTGAAGATTGCATTTCTGAAAGCTGGATAGAATCAGAGTTGTATAATCATTTAGGTTGGAAAAGTCCTTGAGTGCAACAATTAACCCAGCACTACCACATTTACCCCTAAACCATGTTCCTATGCACCACAACTACATGTGTTTTAGGGGACGGTGACTCAACCATTTCCCCAGGCAGCCTATTCCAACATGTAACAGTTCTTTCCATAGAGAATTTTTTCCTAATATCCGAGCTAGACCTTTCCTGGTGCAACTTGAGGCCATTTCCTCTTGTCTTGTTGCTTGTTTCTTGAGAGAAGAGACCAATCCCCACCTGGCTATACCCTCCTTTCAGACAGTTATAGCAAACGATAAAGTCTCCCCTGAACCTCATTTCCTCCAGGCTAAACAACCTCAGCTCCCTCAGATGCTCCTCTCTAGAGTCATGCTCCAGATCCTTCACCAGCTCCATTGCCCTTCTCTGGAGCTGCTTCAGCATCTCAATGTCTTTCTTGTAGTGAGGGGCCCAGAACTGAACTCAGGATTTGAGGTGGGGCCTCACCAGTGCAGAGTACAGGGGGACGATCACTGCCCTTGTCCTGCTGGCCACACTATTGCTGATACAGGCCAGGATGCCACTGGTATTCTTGGCTAGCTGGATGCACACTGCCTCAGGTTCAACCACTGTTAACCAGCACCTCCAGGTCCTTTTCCATTGGGCAGCTCTGCCCCAAAGATCATGGGGTTGTTATGACTCAAGTACAGGACTTGGCACTTCACCTTGTTGATCTTTATACAATTGTTCTGTCAGAAAAAGGGTTTTTATGACAATGACGCTTTTCTTTTTCTTTATGGAAAAGTTTTGATGTAGTGCATAGGCCAACTTAACCTTGGTGACACCTCCAAGATAGATGAATCTCAGTGCTGTGCTCTATTTTACTATTTCTTAGGGCAGAACTAAAGAAATATTTTATGCGTGAGGTCCACCTTGACAGGCAGGCAACCTGTAGAATTCACATATTTATTCTTATTTCTTAAACAGTTTGTTTATTGATTTCATACCATCAGTGTAAAAAAAAAATCTGATTTGTAAAGTAATTAGTTGGAACTGTTTGCAACGAATCAGGATGTTGCTGGGAACTTGCTGTCAGGAGCCTAACAGAACTTTCGCCACCAGTTTTAAGCAGTGCAGTATGTGGTTTGTTCAACAGTGTTAAGCATGCCAGGGTTTAAAATTCTGGCCAGGCAGGTTGTGTGCTCTTATTCCTCTGTTCTCATTAAAATTGTAATATCCAAGAGGTAAATATCAGTGGTACGATAACACTTTACCTCTGGTAAATAGGTAGATTTTGGCATTTATGTGCTATAACAAAGACTATCAGGGCACTGCAGCGCTGTTATAAAAGTCACAGGCATTTGTACAAATATACTAAATGTAGGATTTGTTGTGGAGTCTGTCATTTTGATTGCCTCCTTCAATTACATTAACTTTTAAAATACGTGAAAAAATTTTGAGGTTTTTTTTGAGAATATTTTTCACAGCCATATTTGCATTGAACTTTTTTATGCTTTTCTTTTTTAAAAGAATGTAGACCACATTCAAAAAGTACAATCCTAAAGTCTATTCTTAAGCTTTATTCAGGTAAACTCAAAGGAGTTTCAAAATGACAGATTAAAAAAGGAACTTCTGTTGCCTAAATGATAAAGACAGAATCACAGAATTCAGCAGAGTAACAAAGAATCACTCCAAAATCAGAAACACAAGTTCTACCCAAAAGCTAACATTAATAGTAAGAAAAGGAAGTGGACTTCTGGGCTGGATGTTCATTATGAGAAAGAAAGAGAGAGAGAGAAAGAAAGAAGTAATTTTAAAAGCAGTTTTCCAGGGAGAGAATATATTTTAACTAACTGGAATTATGTCTTTAGTTTTTCCTACCCTTTGGGACTCTCTTATGCTCTAAGTTAGATCATGTGTATCTTCATTGAGTTACATTTCCATTATGCCAGTTTAATATCAAAGATTTGATCTCTAGAGCAACCAGTGTATAACATAGGTGGTGCATATGTTTTCTTCCTTGATCCATGTGTTTTATTTATAACATTATCCTTTCCCTAGAGGATTTCAGATGCATTTTGATGTCAAATGCCTTTCCAAAAGTAGCTGTCAAGAGAAATAAATGCTTTTGGAGTGACTGACTAGTGAGAGAGGATGTACAGATAATAAGCAAGTCAGCAATATGCACTTGTATTTTCAGATAAATGATCTGAAATTAGAGGCTTGTCTTCCCTAGGGTATCAAAAGGGATCCAAAAAATCTAATGAGTGTAAAATACAGAGTGCATATTGCTTCAAGTAGTATTCAAGCTTCTAAGGTCTTAGGGAAATTCTGTAAGCAGGTACAGTGGCCTTAATATTTTTCCTCATCAGGAACATCTGATAACACACGAGACTTGAAACACTTTTTTGGAAGATTCCTATCCAAAATCTTGTCTCAGCATTTCTGAAAGTTAAGATATTTGAAATGCTGATAAAGGCTGATGAGGTTAATGTAAGATGAGGCCTAGGAGAGCTCTAGGTTAACATGAGATTAAAGATTCCAGACAGCTTGTGATAAATTAAAATTTACAGAGAAAATTTCTTTTTTCACCTCAGTAAAGCAGCAAGAGTAAAGCAATGTTCCAAAGGAATTTTTCTTACTGAACTTCAGCATGAGAAGCTCATGCCTATACATTATACCATTTAACATGTACTGCTTGGCAACAGCTTTGAAAGTCCTTCTTCATTTACATTATTGAATTTCATTTATATGGAGTATAAAGAACTAAATGATGGCCACACATATCTCCAATGTTTGGGAATTAGCTGTGAAACACTAGATCTGGTGGTTCCTGTCGGTCTAATTTAAAAGTAACTGTTTTTCTGTTGTTCCCATGCTAATGTGAAGCAAATATTAGCTCTCCAGCAGTCTTTTCCTCTTACTGTCTTCAAATGTGTTCCTTTTCTTTTCATGGCAGCCTTTGATATCTCCATTAGTTATTCTCATTGTAATAAGCAAGATAAGCAACCAGGTGTTTGCTATGTTCTTTGGACACTGACAAAGTATTTTTGCACTGGAGCAGCCTCAGGTCATAATGCTGGTAACCCTTAAGTGGGATCATTTGTATGCAATACTGTTGAATACTTGATGATACATATATTGTTTGAAAATTGTTCTCATGTATATTAGCTTGAGATAAAAATTGCACTTATCACTAAAAAACAAGGGCCAGATTCTATAATTTTTACTAAATTTTCTTGTGTAATAATTATAATGATGAGTAATTGCATCCATAGCAGGACGGACTTTGGGGAACTTGGTCTTAAAGTCAAAAAAATTTGATAAACATTTTATGGAAAAATATGAATGCCGTCATGGTCCTCAAAATAGCACCTATGGGATAAATAAAAAAATCCCTTATTCGGATATCTCCCTTATTGATTTTCTGCTTTTCAAATGGTGGTCTATTTTTTTTCCCATAAAATTGTAAAGCAGAATAAAATGTACAAGTTCTTGTCTCCAGTAAAATGCAAAAAGCTGCTTTATATCCCCAGATTTTACCTTCCAGTGTTCAGTGTTTTGCCATATGCATTTGAAAACCAATGGTGAATGAAAGTGAAACAAATTCTGGCATCTGAAGATATATTGATTTTAATGTTAGTTACAAGCGATGTAGACTGATATTCCTCTTGCAGTGTTTCATGTGCTCGAGTTCCTTCTTCTCTACACCCTTCAGCAGCTTAATTGCTCTTTGAATGTGTTTTGGAGGGTCTTTTCTGGACACAGTCCAGCACTTCAATGTCTGACTTGTAGTAGTGAGGTGCCCCAAACCAGACTATTTGAGATGTAGCCTCACCAGTGCTGGGGGCAAAGACAGCAGTGGTGACCAAGCTCCCCTTCCACACTTGACAGAAGCCCTTAAGAGGGAGCATTAGCAGCCAGGAGCACCACAAACAGGGCAGGCAAACAGAAGATTGTAGAACTGTTTGTGCAGCAGTTTGCAGGGCAGAGTGTGCAGGAAGGACCTGAAGCTCTGTCAGCCAGCCTGACCAGGGAACAGTGGTCTTGATCCAGCAGAAAGTTGTCACCTCTCTAAGATCTGCACCCACTATGGGTGACACAGATGCCAGGAGACAGCTTTCGTAGGAGCAAGCTGACACCCAGGTGCCAGGCTGTAGGGTAGCCCTTGCCATTGTGCCAGTAGGGGTAGGGGTGGCAGCAGTAATTAGAGCTGTGAGAGTTGCACCAAAGTAGAGAAACTCGTCCGCTTAGTGGCAGAGCTCCAGGAGGAGGTGAGTAGACTAGGAAGTAGGAGAGACAGAGAGAAAGAGGCTACTGGAATCATGCCCTGTCTGCCCCGGCACTGGCCCCACAGGGAGATGAGGTTCATGATGCATAGGTTTCCCTCTCCTCTCTCCACCTGGCTGAGCACAGTGACTTAAGAGATGAGGGGAAAATGGCAGTATTTACACTAAGTACCTTTGTATCCTCTTCTCGTATTCTATGAATCCTAGTACATTCATTAATCTTATGGCAATATTCACCCTAATGTTCGTTAATTGCCTGAAAATAAGTTAAGCAAGAGAAATGTAGTAAGAAAGAAAGAGGATGATTTCAGTAATGCCAGGTCACTAGTATCTGCTTCCTTGGTAAACTTTAAAGTAACAAGCACATTTTCCTTGATCACCAGTTGTTTCCTTCTTTGTTGACAGTTCTTCACAATAGAGAAATGTTCAGTGCTGCTATTTCCTTTCTGTAGCAAATTCTCTGATGTGCGTGCTTGGAAGTTGTCCAGTTCTCAAATAAATGCCTTCTCTGTCCTTGTGGGATTAAGGATTTGTATGTGATAACCACCAGCTTGAGCAATGTAGCATTTGCTTGTAACTCAATAAGATTAATTTATGGGGACTTTTTAAAAATTTATTGGTTGTAATTTTTCTGTGAGCAATTTTTCATGTGTATCCTTTAGATAAAATCTGATAAATGGATCCTGTTGTGTATCTTTTTTTTTTCCCTATTGGATCAGAATGGTTTTTTTAGAACTAGAAATGCCATTACATATACAAACATAAATTTGAAATTCTCTTTTTACTCTCACCATTTGATAAATATGGTGAATTTTCAGAATTGCTGCAGGAGGTCAGCCTGTCTTCTAGCATGAGAGAATGTATGTTTTGTCCCACAGCAGCTTTACCTGTGCTTGTTCACAGCTCGGAGCTGAAGAACTTGGACAATCCCCCAGTGAGAATATTCTTGGAAGGATATTTTATTTTCTGCAATTTTCTGTAGCTTTTACTTGGATGAATGATCTTTGCAGGATAGGTATTCCCTTCCATTTTCATTTAACAGTCTGTGTATATTATTACCATTAAAAAAAAAAGAAGCTGATGGAATTTAATAGATGGTATTTTATTAAAAATAATAATAATAAGTCTTATAACTTGAAACAGGAATACTTTCCCTGGAGAAATGAGGGCTTTTTACTTAAGTGAATGTTATATATATTGAGCTGGAAATGATCCAGACAGGAGATTGACTACTCAAAATAATTGCAGTCCAGTAGAACAGGCTTAATTAGATTTTTCAACAAAATTTTGGATTGGGTGGGAACATTTGAGCTTTATCTACCTCCTATTTTGCCATTTTCAAGACAGCAGTCAGAATTTTCCACTATGAAATCACTGTATTTTAAAGACTCGGTAGTGGTACCGTGCCTTGACCACATAGCAGAGAATTCTGAAAGCATATTAAGATACTTGTCTCCCCTCAGTCTGACTACCCTCATCTACCGTTTTTTACAGTAGTGAATATATTACTTCTGAAAACTGCTTGATCCTTCTTATCCAATTGAAAACAACTGTAATATCACTGTACTCACAGAATATTTCTATGTTTTAAGAATTCTGGACAGTCAGAAATATAGTAAGACTGTGGAAAGGTAAGATTTCTTGGTATGTTTAAGATACAATGGGCTCTGCTACCCAAATTGAAAAAGAGTTTTTTGGGTTTCCCTTCCTCCCTGCTAATTAATATCTTATAGATTAGTAGATGTAAACTATTATAATTTTACTGAATTGTATAGCATTCCACTAATTCACAAGAGCTGTGAAATTCCTCCAAAGTATCAGGAATAGTAGAGAATACCCTGCATTGCATCTTAGAAATTGCTACTCATCATGACATATTGCAACTTGTGGTGTAATTAATTAAACCCATTAAATATTTTGGTGTGAATAAAAGTGGTAAAATGTTATTTAAGATGTCTTCACAAAAACTTGCTGTAATTAATATACTATGGGCTTGAAATGAGAGGGAAAAGGAGTAGCATAAAAAAGGAGCTATCTGATCATTCACAAGATAGGATCCTAATTTAATGGGCAGCGCAGTGTAGTATAATACTGAATAAAATATTGAATAAAGAAAAGAACTCTGTGAAAAATGAGAGAAAATAAGGACATAATCTTGTTTGAGGAAGACTGCAAGTTTCATTCACTCGTACAAAATGAAATATCTAATAGTTCTGTGTTGGATTTTTTTTTCTGTCTATAACTGAAATTTTTGATCCTGCTGTAACTTAATTTCTCGGCATTGGTGCAGACACCTTTTTGTCTAAAAATAATTACTTTTCAGGAGGAAGTGTTAAAGAGCACATGAGTAAGAGTGGATGAAGTGAAATCAAGGCAAGGAAAGTGGTAAAACCCCTCTACCTGTCAAACATTACTGAACACTGTGATATGGAGATGTTTGCAGTTTCTTTTTTAGCCTGCACCACTTCATGTGTTTGCACTCTGCAGGATTTTTGTCGTCCCAATGTTCACACTTGAACTTCATCAGTTTTCATAATGCTGATCCATCATTTTAAGACTGAGGAAAAGCTCTGTGTGAGGATGAGAGAATTAAGTGTCATTTCTGTTTGTTACAAGATTTTATAGACCTTGATAAAAATGAGTAGGAACAAAGTGCTTTAGTATACTGCAGTACTGAGTCCTAAGATTATTTAGATGCCTTAGCAAAAGTGCAGGTGCCTACAGGATTTCAGAGTGGCTTAGTTCAGTAGTTTGACAGCTAATTTAGCAAATAATTCTCCTGCAGTCTTGTATGGAAAATAAACAAAACTGGAAGACAGTAAAACAATAGAAATATCAGGGCCTTAATTCTTTGATGAAGTTAATGTATATCTATCTACAGCCAATAAAATATGCCTCAAAATCTCCCTGTCTCCAGACCAACCTAAGAGAACAAATTCTTCCAAGGTAATTAGCAGCAGGTATACTAATCTGAACTCTAGAAAGATCAAGCATGATCTCTAAAATCTGTAGAAATATCTTTTCTACTGGACTTGGTGTTCCGTCACATTATTGAGCTGAACCCTCAAAAAACTACTTTTGGTTTCAGTGTTGCATTCAAAATTTGAAGATCATTTCCCTCAGTGGTGAAAGTGCAACAGAGAGCTTTTTGCCTGTTACTTATTTAAAAGTGATTGTCTTTATACCTGAGATTTCTTCCTAAGAATTCCTGCTTTATAACTGGGTCTCTTAGCTCAGGGAGCTGTTTATAACGGAGCAGGCTCAGACTCAATGTATTTGTGTTCGTTTACTGGTGCTCTCCTGAGTAACTTGTTTGCCACCTTTCATTTCTGCATTTTAAAAGTTTTACATCATTTATCTTGTCTGTTTGGATACAAGTTGGAGATGACTATTATTTAACCAAAAAAAAAATAACATTTTGACTGGATTTGGTCTTGACTCACTTTGATTTTTACTGTCACCTTTTTTGAAATGATTTCATTTTTTTCTTGTCATTATTTTTTTCTGTTACAATGGGCCTATGATAAAATATGTCATTTGCTTGAAATGAAACTATGTTTCATTCATATATTGCTTCAGATGTTATATGTGAGATCTAACTAGTATCAGTATTACAGTGAGCAGAGATTAAGAATGCTTGACTCTTCTTAAAAGTGTTAAACCAAAATTACAAATAATTGTGTGGTCCAGAATATTTCCTTGCAAATAATGATTCTGTTATATGTTTGAAGAAAGCAGCCATCTTCTTTACTATTTCTTCATGAGGAAATGAAAATCAAAGGAGAATGTGTATTCAATTTATGAACTACGTCTGCAGCACTGGACATTTGTCTTGCATTAAATTTTACCTTAATGCTGCCTAAGCATTAAAGATATAGATCACTCATACTCTGATTGCATTGAGTTCTCCAGAGAAGTGGACTCTATTTCAGCAGGTACAATATTCCTTGCCCTTTTTTGCAGGGTACACGTGTTCAGGATAAAGATAGCAGGAGAATATTTATTAGGACTGCAAAGAACACAGGCTGTGAATTACAGCAGAGGCAGCCAGTTTACCTACAAAAACTCCAGTGAGGTGGCTCTAGTTTCAGTCAGTCCTCCCAAGCCAGAGTGTGTTCCTTGTAACCAGGTGATAGTGCCTCACAGACTGTATGTCTTTTATATTTAATGTCTTTTTGCAAGGTCAGAGACAACCCTGGTAATACTGAGAACATTTGACCCGGAGCTCTTTTTCAGTTGCTATGAGGGAACAATGTGGTCTCCTGCACACACACACAAAATGATGTAGTAGAACTCTAAGATCTTCAGTAAAGGTCAAAAATTTTATGCAGTTTTTCCCTGTTGATAATGGGTTTTATTTTTCCATATTCCTCTTGGTAAGTGTAGGAATTGCATACTGAGACTTTTACTTTGAAAATTGTTGAATTCCTCTGCCTATCTCCCACAGAATGTGCATTAACTTTTATGACAGTGGCCCTCTCTTTTGTCAATCACAGTGTGGTTTTAACAAAGAAAATATTTATATTGTTTTGATTTTTTGTTCAAGACGGTATTTTATTCACCTTTGGAAAGCATGTAAATTATTAAAGCCACCCCTGATATTCTGCAACTGAATGGAACTTCTAATCCTTGTTTAAAAATATAAATTATTCATTGTAGAATTTAATTTGAAAGTTGGCTGTGTGGTTCCTATGGTTGTTTACATTGCACTCTGGTGAAATTGAAAGCACAAATGAACTCCACTAGGTTTTGTTTGAGACCTTCTGACTTAGTATATCTGAAGGTTCTTTTATTTCTTTAAATATATAATCCCTTTGTTTTTTGCTTCCTGTATCAAAATAAAATATAAATAAAAGGAGAAAGTTACTAAGTGCCTTCAGCAGTAGCATTTCAATGAATGCTGTCTTCCATTCACACTGGCCACAGTTGGCTCTTGGATGAAAAACATTCAAGGAAAATTGATATCTGAAGTTGTAACACTAATACTTCCATATATTACGTGTCATTGTGAGCAAGAAATAAACTGGTGTGCTCAGAACATGGTAGTGTAAAGATAGTGAACAGTCTATACCATTTTTTGAAAGAGGAGTAATAATGGGATAGGGAAGAGTGATGGGTTAGGGCTGAATGAACTTTGTATAGTTTTATTCAGAGTTAATACCCTTATCCCCCATGTCTATTCCACCTAGTGTCTTGGGAACATTATGATTATAGCTTTATGCTAAATTTACTGAAAGAAGTAAGCAGTGTATCTTCTCTTAGGTCAGTGCTGAATGCTCTGATGTTTTACAGATCACACTGTATAGATCTAATGCCCCCTCCCCAAAATGTAAAAATGAACCTGAGCTATGAAACACATGAAACAATTTCCTAGTAATGCTTAGAGAATGAGAGAGGGGTTAGGGAATTGTCTGAGTGAGTTTTCTGCTTCCTTGTACTTCTCAAAAACAAGAATTAGGGAATGAGCTACAAAATCAAGGACAGAGCAAAAATAAATAATATAAAAGCATGGTATCCAAAACAGGGAACATACCTTTACCTTAGCCTCATAGAAAGAGAGTCAGAAAATGAAGTAAATTAAAGAGAATATGCTATATGAAATCTCAGATTCTTTTTTTCTCTGATTCCATTAAAATTTTTCATAAATTATCGTTTTTATTGCAATTTTATTGTGCATCACTTGTTCTTCTTGGAGTTTATGGTTTTTCATTATTATCATTATTACATTTTCTGTCTTATATGAAACTTTTCACATCTCCATCCATGAGGTTTTTTCTGATTCTCCTCCACTGAGGTGGGAGAGTTAGTGAAATGCTGCCAGCTAGTTGACTGCTGTCTGGAGTTAAACCATGTCAAATAAGTGGAAATATGAAGGAGAAAAAGGCTCCATACAGGTTCAGCTACAAATGAGTGTGACATGGGAATCAACTGTGTCAGTTCCATGCAGAGCGACTGAGACACGACAGTTTTGCGGGAATCTAGGGGAAAGTCTAGGGTCAACAGAGCCATTATTCCGTATTTAATTGCATTTAGTTGAAATCAGAATACAGCATGCTGCTGTCTGGGTCTGTTTCCTTGAGTTCATTCCTGCTGTGTTCTGTTTAAACTCATTCCTGTTGCTTGTCTGACACAAGTTCCAATGTATACTGTTTCTGTAGTGTGATGCTATAGCATGTTTTCTGGGAAAATGCATAGTCAAATTCCTGCTTTCTTTTGATCATCCATACTCAACTACATTTGTGTTTTTCTAGAAAGTGCAATGTTGCAGCTGGCTGTTACTGCTCAAGCAGATTTCCATGCCACAATCCTGTGTGGTGCCCCCACCACAGGTTGAGAGCAACCATATGCAGTCAGTTTTTATATAACTCTGTCCTTTCCCATCACATCAAAGTTTGCTTTTCCTCTTTTTTAAAAAGAAGCACTTTGGTGGAAAGTTTATTCAGAATGTCAGCTGAAACAATCAAAAATCTGTGACTGAGGCTTTAGAGCAGGGAACACTCTGAGATTATGATGTGTATCAGCACATCTGAGAACTAACTGAAACTGTGGGGAGTTTTAAAATGCTTTAGTAAAACAGGGAAGAAATAAACACCTCATGAAAAATTTCAGGAACTTAGTGAATTTCTTGTCTCCTTTAAGAGACATGATTTTATTAATAAATATGAAATTTAATTTGATTTTTATGAAAGGTACCTTTTTTTAATGAAATGTACCTCTCACTGTGTGCAGAGTTTCCCTCCACAGTCTCACTAATGATATTTACCTTTTGCAGTTTTCAAGAACTGTCAGGAAATGTCATTTTCTTCCCTACAGGGTTTTTTGTCAATTTCAGTGAAATGTGCTTAAGTAGCTTTTCATGGGGAGAAAAGACGCAGAAAAGATTTCTGTCCTCAAAAAAAATGTACTGAAATGACATGACGGAAAGTTGTGTCATGAAAAATACAACTTCAGTATTAGGACAGGAAGTGAAAGTATTTGGGTTTTTGTTTGTTTTCCCTGAACATTCTGGATGAGAGGTCTTGGTTCTGTCAAATATCATGGGCAACTTCTGCATATGTTGGAAGATTTTTCTTTTTTTCTATTTATTGTTTAATATATTTTCCTAAAAACATAGAATCATTTAGGTTGAAAATGACCTCTAAGATATCAAGCCCAACCACTTTCTTGACCTCCTTTACCACAGAACCAATATTCCATAATCTCCAGGAGCTTTTCTGCATTGACTGTAGAACACTTACTATAACATTGTAATATATGTTTATGCTGTCAGATTTGTAGTCTGTATGTTTGGGTTGGTGTTTGATCTTTTCTCTCTCTCCCCCACATATCTCTGATTCCAGTGCGTGGAACGCATTATTGCCCATGGTTTTCTGCCATGTCTGAAGGACCCTTACTGATTTTTTTGTATATTCTTCTAGTTGCTCCTAAGAGTTGGTTATCTCACTGTCTGTGCTTTTAAGCAATCTAGCTAGAGCGTGTCAAATAAACATCTTTGCTACTCTAAGGTACTGCTATTTGAATGCTTAAGTTCCTCCTCTCTGAATCATTTATGTAAAACAGAATAAGGAAACAATTTTCCCTATACTCATAACTGATCTTAAGTTCTCTATGGAAAAGCTAAAGCAACATCAAAAAACAACTCTTACATTGAATAATTTTCTGATCTTCTAACATTGCCATGCCCATGGCCTGGGCATTAAATAAATAGCATTTCCAATCTTATAATAAAGCACTTTCTAAAGCATGCTGTTAATACTCATGGAATCAAAAGAAGATTTAACAGTGAATATGTGCTGTGAATGCTTTAAATTCTGAAAGCAAGAATAGTTATGTGGATTTTCTGCTTCAGACTATACTTTCTGGAACAGTTTCTATTCGAAGGGTATCATACGTAGTCTCTAAGGACTTGGCTTATGGCTGAGCTTTCAGGAAACAAATCTCAGAAAATAAGAACATAAGATCAACAGTTTCGATTCAGAAAAATCATTATCTAGCCTGTATCCTTTGGCTAATAGCAGATACCTAGGGAACAAGCATATAATGATATTGCCCTAAATAACTCTCCCAACACCTAGTGATTTGTGGCTCAACTATTATGGAACCAAGGGTAATATCTTCCTCTTTAAGAGACTGTGCTTTGTCTGCCTGTCCAGCTATTTTTGAACCACTCTAGTCCTCTAGCCTCAGTAATATCCTTTGGCTGAGGCTGCAAGTACAGTGAATGTTAGGCTAGTCTAAGCATAGACTCAAGCATATGTGCAATCATATGACAAACTGTAATATTTTGTGAAACTCCTGCCTTCTTGCGTGGTAGCAAATCCATCTGTCACTGAAACTCATGCGTTATACCCTTTTTTTTTCTGTTTTACTGTAAATGTACTTAATGATTATATTCTGCCTTGGATTAGAATCTTACGTCTTGCACACTTAACTGGCATGAACATTTTTGATCACAGGTACACAGATATTTTTGGTAACACTTTTTAGCAGGGAAAAAAGTGTGTTATTTGGCCTGATATATTAACATATTGGTTTTGGTACAGATTTTCATCAAAAAGGCTTTTGAGGCCCTCATTGAATGGTGGAAAGAGATGGGTCAGGGTGATTTGCCAAAAAGTTTTTGAGATACTTATGTATTTACTTATTATTTTCCATTTTGAAGGTGAACAAATCAGTGTAGTCCCATTCTGTTGTGGAAAGAAAGCAGATTCTGAGTATCTCATAGCTGCTGTAGGACTGATTATTTTTATTTAACTGCATGATTGCAACTCTTTTGAGTTATGTTTTCTTCACTATATGCTTCGAACAAGGCATACTTGAAATGCTTGTTCCATTGTCAAAGTCATGCGTCTCCTCTCTGTGCTTTGCAGTACAAGCACAGATGAGAAAGACCCTGGTGCTTCTTTCATCTTCACTTTTGATCAAAAAAGATATTAATAAGACTAAAACACAATACATGAAGAATTTTTATCTTTCTTTGCTTAATATATGCATAATACATGCAACTTATTTTTATATATTTGAGAGTATTGCTTTCTGTGTTCTGGGTTCTTTCAGCAATGATACATTTAGGGGGACAGAAGAATCTTTTATCTGAGGGAAAGGAGCCATCCAGTAATAAAGAAACAGTATTTCTTGCCTTTGTGAAATAGGAAAACTGAAAAATAAAAGGGTAGCAAAGTATTAGTCAGGCCCAGAAAGCTAGCGGAAAAGGTCAGTTTTGGGTTACATCTAGTAGATAGAAAATGGTTATGATCAATATAATACAGCAAAGAAGAATACATATTTTTATTACAAAAAAAATATAATCAGGAAAAGAAACATAACTAATAAGCAAGGAGAATGCTTTGATTTAGAATGTCAACAAGAAACTACAGTTATGAGTAACAATAAAAAGCAAGAAGTCTACATTCTGAGCCCCAAAAAACATAAACATTTAAGCCAAGTTTCTAGAATGCTTCTGAAAGTGGCTAATGTTTTTATAGTAGCTATTATAAATTAGAACAAGAAGAGAAAGTGTAATTTACTTGTGTTTTGTCTGATTCTGAGACACTTGAGTTTATGGTTCAAAAGAACAGAGGAAAATGTAAAGAAACCTCTATTTTACATAGCAACATGCATGCTTGGCAGCATAAGGCTAATTGAAAGGGCCTACAGTCCTGAGAGAATTAGTCCCATCCTGCCTTGGGCACCAAGCAGAGACCTGGGTCGATTACCAGCACCCACAGCTTTTGAGGAACCCAGGTGGTGCAGGCAGCGTGGGTGCAGCTGCAGTACCAGGTGCAGGCTGAGCTCTGCAGGAGACCCCAAGGCAAGAGGCCACAGCCTGGTGCTGACCCTTTGTACACAAAGGGCCCAGGGACCTGTAGAGCAGACAGGTGACTGGACATTCAGGGACACAGCAGAAGCCAGGGGCCTCGGACTTTGGCACCCTTAGACTGTGAGGGTATAAAAGCCCAGGCTTCTTTGTTCAGAGCTCCTTCTTAGAGGTACCAGCTCAAGCTATTATTTTATCACTTAGTAATCTGACCAAGGTTAAAGTTTTTTAAGGCTCTGGACATCTGAGACTCTGCTATGGAAAACCTAGGATTGAGCCAGTAAGGACCTCTGGTGTGACTGTGGGTGTGGGATATGTTGCTGTGGAGGGACTTCCATCCCATCTTAGGTTGTATGAGAGTGACTACCAGAGTGGATCCTGGATGGCCAGACAGGGAAGTTCCCTTAGCATGGCAAAGAATTATCAGTCAAGTATCAGTCAGGAAAGTCGTTCTGCATTTTTAAATGTAAGTTTGCAAAGCATTTCAAGGGCACAGTCATATAAGAGTAGTTTGAGATTCTCTTGACCATGCTGTTTCAATACCAGGTGTATGTTCATGACTTCGGCTGATACGACAATAATTATTGGCCTCAAACTCCTGTTCAAGTGTTTAAGACATCCACAGATGATGAAAAACTCTCAGTATGGACTGCCTTTCTATCTTGCAGCTGGTTTAATGGCATAACTTTCACTGCGGAACTATGACTTCTGTAACTTTCATGTTACATTGGAGAAGGTGCTTTAATATGACATTTCAAAATCAATGGCAGCATGTTGGATTGTGCTTGATTGATAGAGTACACTCAGGGTTCCTGTATTTATACTTGATGTGAGAAGGAAATTGGAGCTGGTGTCAAAGGGCTTCATAGCAAGAAAGATCATTGAAACAATAATAATTTATGAAGGATTTGCATTAACTTACACTTCCATATACCTTGTTCTACTTTGCTAGTATGTAAAAATATGTAAAAACTGATGCAAAATTTTGTAACAAAAAATCACCCCTAGAATTTCTGACTTAGAAAGTACAAGTTCAAAATTAATTCTTTGTGTATGTCAGGTTTGGAATTGTCTTCAATTCTGTGCTGACTTGCAGTAACATTTATGAATTTCTTCTATGAAGAGATTCTATTTCAGCTGTAAGTGAGGAAAACTGAGAAATTTCATTAATTTTTTTTCTCAGATTTCAGATCTGCTGGTTGTTTTCTCACTTATCAAATTCAGCAAAGATCTGAGGCTGATGCTGCCTCACAGTTCCATCTATCAGCATTGCTGGTGATAACAGATTCTACAATCACAGCTCGGTTGAGGATTCTGTTTGTGAGATGATAGGAAGAACAGTCCTTGCATTGCCACCTATAGTTATAGTTAGTTTATAGGCAGTAAGGAAAGCAGATACATCTCCAAATCTCGTGGAATACAGGTGTTGTATATAAAAGGTTCATGAAATGACATAGTTTTTGAAAATTGTTAGAAGCCATCTCAAGCATATTCGATTAAATGCTTAACCATAAATGTATAAATTTTGGTAGAGTGGAAATTTACTGTGGGTATAGAATTTCAGTGGTTTTCTACAAGAACATTTCTGAAATGCATTGTGGAGTCTGGTTGCGTCAATAGAAAAGAACATAATAAAGTACGTTAAACACAAATATGAAGTTTTTTATATAGGCATGTTTTTGTCACAGTTTCAATTTTAAAATAGTATTAGAATTCAGGGTTTTTTGTCTTGGACTCAGATTAAAACAGAATATGAAAAGTGCCTGATGTGTAAAATATTTGTTTTAATGCAATAAAAGCTTAAAATTTGCTGACTCAAGTCATGTTGGGGTTTTTGGTTGATTTTTTGGTCTTTCTTTTTACACCCAGAACTCTGGTTCTGTTATGTATTCTTCATAGTTATGTTAAAATTATGTTTTAGCAGATTCAAATTAATTTTAAAATTAGTTTCTCTTTTATATCTATGCAAATGATATACTATATCAAGTATACTATATTCTTTTATACTTTTATTCTTGCCTTCAGGTTTGATTTTGTTGTTTCTTTTTCCCATTTATTAGATAGCACAAAGTAGACACTGAATGCAATGTGAACAAAAGTCTAAAAGAAGAAGTTTGTGTTATGTGTCTTCACTTTATCATTGCATTTGTAGGCATGATGGCATAGGAACATCTGTAGGTTTTTAAGCTGAACTTTGGGATTCAGGGTGGGGGTTTTCTGGTAATGCAATTTGTCTCATCTTTTCCCCTTATGTGGTATACTTTTCCATACCAAAGAAGGTAGACGTGCTCAGGTCTAGAATTTATTCCTTATGTATAGCCTGGTGGTTAATGTGATTTATATCAAAGAACTTTATGGTGTTATGTGGCTTGTTCTAAAAAAGCAGAATGTTGTATGGTTGAGACTTGTATTTTAGGCAAATGAATTCACAAATATCAATTCAAACATGTAAGTAGTTGGTACAAGCCAAGCAAACCTCTGATTTGGTTTATGCCTTGCACAGGAAGGAAAATCTATATTATCATTTCTAAAGTTTAAGAAATACAAGGAGATGCAAATATAAGACACCCCAGCAAATCTTATCTTAAATCAGTGACGAGATTGGTTAAGCCAAAAAGATTGATATAGACTTTAGAGTGTGATGAGACTTAGAATTGTCCAGTGGAATACACCATTTCAAATGAAAATACATTCCTATATCATTATCTAGAAAATTTGTGTAATATTTTGTGTATTATACAGCTTTCTCACCAGAGTGTTAGTACTTGAGAGATACAAGTTGTATATTTGCAAGCACTGTGCACTTTCCTTGCTTATTCTTCTGCAGTTTTATGCTCATGGATGCAATCATCTATTTCATTTTTTTCACTCTTCGATTATGTAAAAAATAACATATTTTTGCCCAAATTTTATTGATATTTTACTTCTCTATCGGTATATGACATTTGATAGATTAACAGTATTCATAACTTAGGATCTGAGAGGTTTTGGTAAATTGGGGGAGTACTAAAAATATAAATTACTGAAATTAATTTTTTTACTCTAAATTGTGACTATTTTCCCATTTGGAAAATGAGCCTTTTTATTTTTCAGAATAAAATTATTTTGTGTTTATTGTATATTAAAATAATTTGATGTTTCAGCTTTCTGAAACCCTCAACACATTATTTTTATATGGAATAGTGGATCGCTAGTGTCTTTAGTTTTTTTCATTTTCCCAACTACAGTGGAGAGAACGCATATACTATCAGTCTTCCTTTTTTCTATTGAATATGAAATAAGTTTCTCAATTATCCAAAGGTCTAGTTGAAGTCCTGAATAACTTTCCACTCTTGCTACCTCTTTGATGTTCCAACTTTCTAAAGCTAGTACACCAGCCAACAGTAGGGAAGTTAGATTTAATAATTATACTATTCATTTCCTAGATTTTCTCTGCTGAATTATAAAAATTACATTGACACTTGACAGTATAGTATTTAGTCCTGAAATTACTCGATGACTTCAGTAAAACAGTGTATTCAGGAGTGGTTATTTATCAATAGTCCATCAGTAGGATGAAGCCTACAGTGGAGGGCCCCAGTAAAAGAAATTCATTCTCATGAAATTATAGAGCATAAGTCTAAGGCAATAGAAGAAAATGAAAGGGCAGCATGAAAGATTTCCCCTTTGTATATTGATTTTTACTTAAAATGGATTTGTGACATTTCTGCTGTCATCAAGTTTATTTATTTAATGTATTTCTCAAGGCATTTGTTTAACTGTTAAACATAACAGCTTAGGAATAAAACTTGTCTTTGTAAAAAAATGTGGACCTGAGCCAGGCTGTTTAAAATTTAGGCTACATAAACAAGAGGAAATTAAACACTGAAATGTTCCAGGCACTGGAACTTGACTGTCATGTTGATGAATTGTTGGAACAGTCTTGCCTCAGTTTTGACCCACAGGCTTGCAGATGGTTCTCAGGTGCCATATGAGAGTGTGCAGTGACAGTGGCTGCTTCCAAAAAGCAGTTTGGAAATAGTCACCTCCCCTTAAAGCATAAGAGAATTTACAGAGAAAGCAGTTTAGTGCCAGGATAGTGGCAGTGCCTGAGGATTCTCCTGAGCACATTAAATATATTTAGTGGAGGAGTAGCTTTGCAAGCTATGGCAAAGGGTACAGGGGGAAAGAAGGGAAAGCAATGCATGCAAAGTTCCTTGTTTTCTGAGTATGTTGCAGGAAATTTTATTTATATAACATTATGTGAGTTATGGTTACTGCTGGAGACCTTAAGATTAATTTTGTTTTTATCAGGAAATGCCTTTCTTTCTCTTATACTTGTCTGGTGGAAGTCAGCTCTATTAAGTATCCATCTTTAAGGGCAAGTTTAATTGACTGCATTTTGTTCTGGATTACAACCATAGTAGCACAGATGGGAGGAAATACCATAAAAGGGCAGATGTGCCACTCTAGGATTAGACAGAAGATGGGAGCTTCCCAGAAAACTCTGCGCCTTGATAAGCATAAGAAAAGATTACTTCTAATCCTGTATGACTGGGTATGGGTAAAGAATGTCAACCATGAAGAAAATCAGATGTGCACAATAACCAATTGTGATTTATACTTTTGCAGAATCAGCTAAATTTATGGTAGATTTTGTAGGAAACTATTTTTCCTATTTTCTCTTAAAGATATAAATTCTTTTATATTGAAGTGAACTGGAAAAGTTTCAAAGGGAAGTTGGTGTAGGTACTGTATTGGTGCCTTCAGCCTGTGCAGTATTCTATTTAAACAGGGTTTTTGATACTTTATGTCTATTTATGTCTACTGCAGCAAACAGCTGTCTCTCACAAACCTCTCCTCCTCCCATAACATGATCTTTCCAGATCCTTTCAGCTTTAAAGGCTGTTATCATACTCTCATGTATTTCCCTTGCTCCTTGAGTACTGCCATGGTAAGTGGCAGTGAATGCAGTGGCTAGCTCCAAAATACATGTAGTGTAATTATCAGTGTGTTTTATGACTGGCTAGCTGAAAGGTCAAGAGAATATAAAAATATTGAACCAGAATCACGTGCCTTCTGGGAAAAAAACCAAACCAAAGTCCTCCATTCTGCATTATGAAATACATTGCAATAACTCCTGTCCTCCTTCTGCCTCCTTTTGAAATGGATTGAAATGAACCAAATATCAGAATTTATGGGGTTGGAGGGAAGAAATGAATGAACAGACACAAGTATTTCCATGAACACTCTAAGGCAGATTGAGTTTGAAAGCTAAGGATGGTGCTTGTTTTCAGTAGGAAATAAATTGGTAAATAAACAGTTGTCATTTTTATGTTGCCAGCACAGTACACTCAGTAAAATCAATATCCCTGAAGTGGGTCTTTTCACTGGCCTCAAGTTACTAACATTTTTTAGTTTTGAGTTCTCTTCTCTCCTCTCTTCTCTTTTTTTTCCTCTTCCTCCCTCCTTATAAAAATCAACTTTCAGGTGGCTTCAATAATCAATTTGCAACACCTATCTACCTCTTAACTTAAAATATATGCTTTGTTAAAAAAAACCCTCAAAACGAAGGAAACTTTCAGTAAGATTTCAAATTTGTAAGTAGAGCATGATGAGCTGTATTTAATTGTTCATCCAGTTTACAATAGACTCAGCAGGGACATGCTTTTGATGAGAAAGATTAGGGTTCTGATCTTTTTTTCCCCTGGCAGCAGGCTTATTTTAAACCATGTTTGTTC
The DNA here is from genome assembly GCA_024734555.1 of Trochalopteron elliotii. Lineage (NCBI taxonomy): Eukaryota > Metazoa > Chordata > Aves > Passeriformes > Leiothrichidae > Trochalopteron > Trochalopteron elliotii. Next base: position 1,463,444 of record JANPWX010000276.1, on the reverse strand, counting down.
TCTCTGTTGTATCTGCTACATGTGATCTAGGTCAACATGACACTTGTTCTTTTTCCTCTTCCAAAAGTGGAAAGTTTCCATCAACTTCATCTTCTTCTGATCTAGGCCTTCTATTGGCAAAGCAGTAATGTGAGAGTAGACCTGATACGTGTAGAATGGATCAATATCTGGAACAAATGGAGTTTTTTACTGCCTATCTGTTGGTTCTTTGATTTTATAGTCTAGTGATACCTCTGATTATAATGGAGTTTTTTTCTGATCTACACAACGTTATCTTGAAAGAGCTAGATATAGATATATCAAATATATATATTTGATATACTCATTAAGACATTTGTTATAGATCTCAGAGACATCCTAATTTATTCATATTGTAACAAGGAAATGCTCCAAGCAATTCTTAGGGCATAGTTATGCATCTGAGAAATACATTCAAACATTTATAGATAATTAGTAAAATATAATCAGAACAAAAGTTTTCAACTTTCTTAAGTTTGTTCGGGTTTTTTTTATGGTAACATGCTTTAACTTAAAACTTCATATTTTAACCTTTTCAAACTACTTTGAAGCAAGCAAGACTGGCTGCTCTCTACTTCTAAAAGACAATGTTTTAAATAGAGATTCAGATTTTGAACAAATTTTGAGATTGGCAGCTGTAAAGAATATTAGCAGCTATAAAGCTAATCCACACAGTCTTTTCTTGAGCTAGTGAAGTTTAGCAGTCAGACTTTTAGCACTGAATCTCCTCTTGGCTCTTCCACTGTGATGTACCTGTTTTTCTTGGCAAGGTCTGATTCAAGTAACATGGGAAAAACAGAAAAGCCCATCCTCATGTTTTTTTCTGGAGGAAACAGAGCATTCAAATAAATTAATAGACAGGAACACAAAATATAACTTTTCATTTAGTTTTGGTTTCAGTGGTCAGAAGTTTGTTACTCCATGCTCAAAACAGAGACTTTTCAAATTTACCTGATCTGACACGTTTTTTCCTTGTTTATTTTCCCAGTTCTTGGGTATGTTTTTACTTATATATATTTTCTATATAAAAATTGGAAACATTGAATGTAAAACTTATTTAAGATACATTTTAATAACTAAGATAAAATAGTTCACTGTTCATTTTGAAGAAAAAGTTATTAAATATTGCTAAAATGTCTAAAAAGAAACAAACTTAATTATATTATCATGCTGTTTCACAACATTGAAAAATCTCTCAAAAGTGTTGACTGTAATTGCATTTTTACCATTTCATAATATTTAATTGCTTTTTTAAAATCATGATTCACGATAATGTTTATCCATGGCTTCCATTAAATATTTCCAAGGTCTATTGGAATAATAAATTGATTCACGCTCGTTATCAGCTGTATTTTCAAGGTAGACTATTTTTGCATAGAATTTTAAAACCTGATTTCAGGTTTTGCATAGTTACACATCCTACCTTTTTCTAGATGCATTCTCTTTGCTTTTCACTTTTCAGTTCTCTGTAATCAGATTAATTTCTGCCATTCTGTGCCTTAAGCATTAATGTAAATTATGAAAGAGACTAATGCAAATGGAACATCCTAAGAAACACCACCACAGTGCCCAGAACTTCGGCCAAAATTTGCACAGTGCGGCAGGAGCTCAGTTACAGCTGCCTGGATGCTGCTTCTGGTATTTGAGTCTAGATCTATGACCTGAGACTGCCCAGGTCTGCAATTGCCAAGTCACCCCTAGGCCATCATGGTACTGCAGCCATGACTCCAACAGGTTTTGGAATACTTTCTACGTGGTTTAGCAAACAGGCATAGATCCACTTTGGTGAGGCTGTGCACAGATTTCAGCAATACTCATTATTAAAAATCTTAATGTTTTCCAGGTGCGGAAATGTTGTTGTACAAAAATCCTTGGCATTCAGTTATATAATAAAAGAAATCTTGGCCTTAGCATGTTGCACATAAAAGTTTAAAAGTATGAAGTAATACTGTACTAAAGGCATTGAGGTCATTCTTTAGTGTTCACAAGCAGGCTAATCTGTAACAAAAATAGAGCTGTCAAAAAGGGACATGATCTGAGTTTGAATTTGCTTTTTTTCTGTTTACTCTTCCAATTTTGTAGAAACAGGGTCATGATTTTTAGTCCTTGGGACCAACAATTTCAAGCCAGCTGCACATCACCAAGTGTTTCACCTTTTTACAGAAAAGTACCTGTGAAACCCAACTGAAGCTTCTCTACAGCACTTGTAAACTGCTTGAACTAAAACTTTGGAAAAGGCCCTGGGCACACTTATTTTAGATTTCAATCACTGATTGGTGTGTTTCCTTTTCTATGCAATAAAAAATTGATTCTAGCACTTAGAGAGGATGTCTAATTAAAGCCTTTCTGTGGTAAATATTGTGAGCAACTCCAACACTGCTTTTTATATGGATAAGGTGGAGGCAAGGAATAAAGGATTTGTTGGAGGCTGGTGAATTAAAGGCTGAGCTTAGAGACAAGGTTAGAATTTACTACTCTGTGTGACTCACTTTTGCTGTTGGAAAAATTGTGAAAAAACACTGAGGTGGAGTAAAGGACTGGTTAAACATTGAAAAGTGTTTGAGAAGGAGATGAAAGTATAAATAGTTTTAATCAAAAGGGAATTTATTTTAACAAGGGATAATAAAGTTAGCTGTTGTGTAATTTGATGATTAAATTTTAAGAAATCTAAGAAATCCAGTTTTAAGAAAAACTGTTTTTTCTGTCCTGTGTTTTGAGCACTGGGGATTTTTGTGTACTTGCACATTTGTATATTTGCATATGCTGCATTAACAAAAGCTTAATTGTACGGAAGTGCATTATAGAAATCAGACCTCCTTTGTACTCCAGTCAGCAAAGAGATTGATTGCAAAAACTGTTTGCTAGGAATTGCTGAGTGCAGTATCCTTCCACCAGATTTTAATCCACCAAATTGGTTTTCCTCCCAGACAATGAGACTGATATGGTGGTATTTTTCCAGTTGCCAGTCTCTAACTTGCCAAGTAAAGCTTAGGTGCTGTCATCTTAGAACTGGTTTACCTCAGCAGAACACCACAGCATCCCGAAACAGGAGCAAAATCCTATTCACTACTCCATATTATCACCTCTGATCCAGGCTAAAAAGGATAAAGGACCAACCAGTAGTTTAATGGGTGTGAATTTCACCACAGGGTAGAGTTTATCTGAAGGGGGTGAGGGCTTGCCGACTATGCTTGACCAACTCTTATTTTTTGGATATAACAGTTTTTATTGCTGTTGCCTATTACTGCAGAGTTACGCCTGTGTTAAACATGGAAAAACTGCTTTGCTTCTAGCTCTTTAAATTCTTGATGAGTCCCTGCCAAGGCAGCAGACCATATATTAAAGCTCAGTGGTACTGACGTGGTAGAGATAGTCAGATTGAGTAATAGGATGGTCTCCTCTGTGGGGAAAGTTGCTGAAGTTATTACAGACTAAACAGTGCTACAATATCTCTGACAATGAAAAAGCTGAAATCTGTCTCTATTTTAATATTTACTGTGGCCTCAGAAGAATTGCAAATCATGTAACTTGTAAACTCTTTTATTTATGCTTTTCCATAGCAATAGCAGCACTTACCTGCTGTAAAAATTAAGTTTGCATCACAGAGCTGAACACCAAGCCTGCTTTTCCCATGACAAATCCAGGTCCTGCCAGCATCCTGAAACCTCAATACTATTGATTTACATCCACAGTAACTTACTCATTCTAGTGCAATGAGATAAAATTAAACCATTTTGTTGGTTTAAATTAATTTCTTTTAGGTTTAAAGAAGATGCTTAATTTTAAATTACTGGTGCTACTACTGCATTTATTTCAATTCTGAATCAATACTTTCATTGAGCACAATAACCTTTAGGAATTCATGTTGGAAACCTGATGGCATGTCTTTTAATAAGTCAATCACCTAAACGTGCCAAAACCTCATGATTTATTTAACGTATAATGAAGGGCAGAAAAATATCTATGCCGTCTTGTCCTTGGCACAGCCAATGCAGAAAGATTGCTAAGAATTTGTCCCAATATAATATTAATTTTCTGATATGACTTTCATGTTGAAAGTCATAGCTCTGTGAATTTGAGCTTTGCCTTCTAAGTCAGTAATAAAATATTGCTTCCTTTCACCTCTTTTATTTAACTACTTTGTAGTAATTAGTGGCAGTGTAATTTTTGTCAGTTTTGAGGATCCTCATGGTATATAAGATTTACCTCTCTCTATTCAGAAAAAAGGAATGGTTGCTGGTCAGTATAATACAGACTTTTATCCTGATATATGCAGTTCTCTGAGTCCTTCTCCTTTCTTCTTGAAATGAAAGCCCAGGAAACAGTAATCCCAGTTTTAATTTTTCTAATGCCAAAAAATGAGTATTGATCTCTGCTTTCTCATACTAAACAGCTGGTGGCTGCTCTTCTTTCTTTTCTTTTCAAATCTTTAAAACAATAGCAAGTTCAATGGGAGACACTAGTTTCTGTACTGTGTCTGTAAACTCTAAATGAAGAAAAAAAAGGGGAAAAAAACAGTAGAGGAATCTGATTTAGAAATTAATATTGAGCTGGTTTTATATCTGCAGAAGTGGGTGAATGCTGGAAGTGTAACAGGGAATAACAATGGCAACTACAAATCCTTATAATTGCTGAAGTTATCAGTACTATGTCTCTGTTAGCTGCTTTTCTGGAAATCAGGGGCCAAATCTGAGTAAATATAATTTTAAATGTAAATCCAGTTATGTACGTATTTCAAAGAGGAACAGTTTTGGAAAGAAAATAGGTTAACTTAGGTTGGATTTATCTGATTATTCTTTGCTTTCTCTTGTAGCCCCAGGCCAGTAATATAGTGAAAACTGCAGAAAAAATGGGCAGCCCCCCATTCTGGTAATGACAAGAGGTCACAGGCCAGCATTTAGAATGAGCTTGCACTTAATTCCAACACGTGGAGCTGTAAAGTTTGATTTTAATCTGTCTTTGTGTTTCTTTCAGATTTAGGTCTCCTTTTGTTTTGGCATTTTTAGTAATCTTTGCTTGGGCCCAGAGCTTCCTTTCTGCTAGAAAGTTCTTTTTCAGGTTGAATTGCAATTGTCTTGTCCTGGGTAGCTTTGTACACACCAGTAGTCTGTTGCTTTTTTAAAATTGTAACTGTAACCCCAGTATCAGCTCCTGTAGTCTTTCATGTTAATCTTCCCCAATCTTCTCTAACAGTTTTAAGATTGATTTCTCATTTTTAATTAATGAAAACTTTAAAACCCACTGAGGGCACTGATATGTTCTATTGGAGGTGTAGGTGCTTTCTGATTGTCATCCTTCTTTTGACATCTGCTGCTTACAGATACACAGTGTTGAGCTGTTTATCTTATTTTCTTTCTCTTTTAGAGTTTTGACCTTTGTAGGAGTTTACTTGCTCAAGTCTTATCAGCTTATTTTATTTTTAGGTCTCGAGAATCAGGCAGGCTGTTTGGTGAGCTCTTCATTGTTGAATTACTGACTATCCCTGTCCCTAAGAAAAACGTGCTTCTCTGATATCCTCTCTTCATTGTTTCCAGAGTTCTTAAAGATAAAGGAACATTCTCAAGAATGTACATCAGGTGCATGGTGTAGACTCATGTAGCCAAGGACACTTTTCTATAGGCTGAGCTACACAGTTCATTGAAAAGTGTGAATTTACAGCTGTATCACAGTTTAAATTGATTTCTGGAATGAAGGCAAAAGAAAAAGAAATTAACAGTAGAATGGAAAATAATTATCTTCCCTTGCCTGTTTCCCTTACTTTAGTAAGCATCTGATGTTCTGAAACTTGAACAAATTCTTGAACAAATGAAGCTGGTTTTCATCCTTCTGAAAAAGGATCTACTGATCTTCTAAAAACTCTTTTCTTGCTACAGGATTCATGTGTTCTGAAGTTAAAACCAGGTAATTTATAGATTCAAAGTGGAGCAGATGAAAGCGAGAACTTTTTAGAAAGTGAAATGTCTTCTCTTTCAGTATGACCTTGCTTCCTACTTTTAGAATATACTTCTACATAAAAGAAGTAATGTTTCAAAATAATTTTAAAATTCCAGTTTTACCAAAATCTTGAGGATGGATTAAAATTTGTTCTTTATTCTTTGAAGAATTCAGCAATAATTTCACTTAAATTAGGAACATGTATTTGGGAAAGGCCCTTGAGAATATATGGTATGTATATCAGTGAGGAAAAAAAATGACTTTGCAATGTAGCATAGTAGCTATTTGAAGGAGTTAAGCAATGGATAAAAAACTATCTATGTTGGATTTCATTAATTTTTGCATTTCGTTGTTTCCTTCTTTATGTTTTTAGCAGGACTAAGATGAAGTTATACATTTAGCTTGATAGATGTTACCACTGGGAACCATGTGACTATGCCCAGAAACTTAGTCTTAAGTAGCATTATATCTCACAGACAGTACTTTGATTAAGACAAACTTTAATTAAGATAAATGGTGGCTGCTTAGTCATCTGTTTGCCATGGTGTGACTTGTATTTTCAGATTAATGTTAGAAGTAATGAAAATTTTTCATTTTCATAGTGAAAGCACAAATCAGATGTTTGCAGGGTTGTTGCCCACCTGTCCTGATGAGTGTACACCTGTTAGAAAGCAATAGTAAGCAGTTTCATGATTCAGATTTTTCTCTATAATGTTGTGTTATCTTCCCAGCTATCCTAGATGGATGAAAGTCAGCAGTATCTGTTCCAGGAATAATATTTAATCAAGGTTAGACTTAATTGCTACTGATGTAAACAGTCTTCATTTCTTAATTCATAGAACAGTGAGGGTAGGGATTTTTTTATTTATTTGGGAATATGGTCCATTCAGAAATCAAGACAAATTGTTCTGTTGAAAAAGCCTCAAAATTTATACATTATTTAGGTTTGACATTTCATCTTTCTTTGTGATATTGAGTACATCAGCTTGAATAGTGATCCATAAAGGTGCCATTTTGTCTGTACAACCGCAGCTAGGTTTGGATCTTGTGCAATCAGAAACACTGGAAAATAGCCAGTTCCTTAATGTCAGCTTTAAACTGAATAGCCTGTTACATCTGGAAGTAATTTAAAATAGCATGGTATTACTGGTTTTTAAAGCGAAGCATTCTCAAGATTGTACTTAAAAAGACAAAGAGGATCTTTATGACCCAAATCTACCATGGCAGATTTATACATGCATTAAATTTTTTATCCAAATGTGAATTTTTTGAGCTTCCACAGTCACAGAGCAAATCCTGTCGTTTTCTGATCTGTGGGTTGTTCACCTGAGTTCCATCTTTTCACTTGCTCCGTCCCTCAGATTTTCCAAGCATATGTTCATGAAAGATTTGACAGCAAACGAGTAACAGAAAATACAGTGCAGCTCCCTAGAAGACAAATTAGTATGGATATGAGAGTTATCTGACTTCTTTACATTTCTATGGGAATGGTGTTTGAATTAGTTGAGTATGGCTGATGCCATGAATTTGTTCTTATCCATAGAGTGATGAGAAATTATATTGGAATACAGCCAGATCAATGAACACCTTTTCTGTTACTGCTGATTTACTTGCCGTTCTTACAAAGGAGGTTCATTTCTCCTCTTATGAGCAATTATCTTGTATTTCAAATGTATGGTTAGACAAACTACTTAATGTGTGTAATAAAATTTGTATAGAGGCACTTCGGCATCTCACAGTCTTAAATGCTGCTTTTTAATAAAACAGTGAAAATGTAAGTAGTCTGCAAAACACAGATCCAATCTAATCTTGGGCTTGATTTAATACAATGTCTTTGTTCAAAAGTAGGTCATAACATCACTTACCATGTGTATATATGCTTCCTTAGATAAACAAAGCAGACTATCAAATGTGGAAAATAAAACTCTTCAGAAAAGCGAATTTTCTATTACTATTAAGTATTCAGTTGCCTTTTTCACTGTGCTAACATTATTTGAATAGTTCAATGAAACCTGCTGTTTCTGTAAATCTAAAGACTTGTTATTACAGTCAAAGTATTAAATTTCAGTGTTGATATTTTCTTGATATGAGTAGTTATTAGGAGTAAACAAAAAAAATGGTTGCACACCTTACTCCAGGTTTTATTCAGAAACAGCACAGTTCTCTCAGCTTCTTGTTAATGCACCCTGAAAAGACAAAACACAACAAGGTGTTTTTGGTTTTGCATTTTATCATATATGTAATCTTGGCTAGATAGGATTTTTCAAAGGTTATCTTTTTACCATTATCTTGAAGGAATTAAACAATGGTCAATGACACCTAGCTCTTGTAAAATATTCTCAGTATAGTTTTTGAAATGGCCTAAAGAAGAAATAGTCAAACAGTATTTTATTAGAGAGTAATGAATATTTTCACTTATTGTAAAAGCATGTTACACACTTATGGTCTAAACAAAAAGTTGCACAGACATTACGATGCTGAGAAAATGCATATTTTATGAAAATCTACAACTGAGTATTTTATGATTTGCATTTGACTATATACTATTTACTGCCAATTATTGTTTCATTAAAAGTAGGTTTTGTATCCAAAGAAAACAATAAGGGAAAGATATCATAAAACTTGAAAAATAAAAAACATTATTATCTTGAAGTATTAGTAGAGAAGTAGAGACTATTTTTGGAAGTTGTACATAGAAGAAGGAAAAAGTTCCAACAATTTATATTTTACCACTTTTTCTTGTGAAATACAAGCAATATTTTTCTAGACTATATTAATTTAGAGTATTTGTTAAATATTTGCACTACACGATTCAGCTGCAAAATGAGATTGTACTTCAGAAAGCTTAAAAAACCTAATAACTTTCAATTCTGTACAAATATTTATTTGATTTAGTTGATGGTAAATGACAAAGGTCATAGTTTTATAATTTTGTAGGTCTTGGCAGATTTTCTCTCTTAAGTTACAGTTTTATGTAGTGTAAGACATGTATCAGTAAAAGTAGTGGTTCAGTTAGCTTTTTTTATGACTTTTAGGCTTCTTATTTATATAAAATTTTCATATGAAATACAGCATAATAGAGGCAGAACATTTTGGGCAGGTGTAGAGCTGCATCAGATTCCAACAGATCTCCTAGGCAAGATAGCCTGTACTTTAAAAAAATACTTGAAAACCTCTTTTTGCTTCTTGACCTCTAGTAAATGTCAATATCCTTCATCTTTCTTGCAGTGGCTTTCTAATCTTTAGTGCAGAGTAGCATTTGATATTTGATGTAGCCTTGAGCACCAGTATTTCCGTGAGGTAAAGCTTAATCTCTCCATCTTAAAGAATCTATTTCTATAAGGGATGTGGTTTAGGAAGAAATTTCAAAACAGCTGCATTTCCTAGTTCTATCAGGGACTCAGAAAACCAAACAGAAATAAAATTACCTCCAAGCCCCTTTCTCTGACCTCTGGTATCTGGACTATGTAATTTTTTTTTTTTTTTTCTACCCTGAAAAGTTGTCTTGAATTACCTGAAAGATTTACACTTACCCGGAGTTTCTCTATATCTGGTAGTGTTAATAAACTTTATGGTACCAGCTGGGGTGTGGCTTATCTGGAAGTTCTATATATTATGGCCACGTCTAGCAAAGCCATGTCTGTCTAACAAGATAGATTACTTTAAAAAGCATCAGATGAACTACCTCTACATGTGTTTAGATTATGTATGCAAGGCTTAAACTCATTAAATCTGTTATATCCCAGTAATTCTAGATGCAATTCATATGCAGAACAACCAATCAGCAGATACAAAGCAGCCCATGCCTGCTTGCAGCACTGCATAATCTCTACAGATCATGAGGCCATAATTTCCAGACTAAACTTAGTGGGAGACAGTATTCCTAGCTTCAGAAATATTCTCATGGCACTGAAATATATGATGATTCGATTATGAGTCACCCACAATTTCATGGAGTAGACAGTGAGAAAGTAGGCAGGGTACCCCTCAACACCCAAGGCTGGGTTTGTGTATTGCCATCAAATTGAGCCCTGATTGTAAGGACACCTGGTGCAGGCACAGGATGACACATAGTGATTCCAGAAATTCTGCTGGAACTTCCCCTGTGTTAGCCTTAGAAGGTTATACAAAGGATCAAACTATATCTGGATACGTAATGTGTATTTTTTACATTCAGCCACACTGATTTCCTGTGATTTCTGTTGTGGGGGTTTTGTTTCTTTGTTTATTTAATACTGAAGCCTACTATCTTGTATTAGCTGAAGCATATGAAAATGGCTTTATATTTAAGCCATTCAACTTGGGAACATGTAATGAAAAATCAGTTTATAAACTTCAAGTATTCTCATGAGATAATGAAAATTTATTGTTCTTACTAAGCACAGCAAATGATTATACAGGTAATACTGAAAAAAACCCCAACATGATTTATTGATTCTGTTTTAATAAAACAGAAAAAATACAATGAATTATTACTAAAAGTTTTAAGGTTTGAAGCAATATCTCCATGTTTCTTGTTTTCTCGGACCAGAGCTTGATTTTAGTCATACTTACTTTATTGTTTTAAACTCATATTTTATTAGTCCTTCTCTCCCATTCTTGGCAGTGGGAGAACATCATGTGCAGAGATTGATTGAAACATCTTCAGTTAAAAAAAGAAATCTTCACAAGGCAAAGAGCATGTTTTTGCATTGGTACAAAAAGTGCCTCATGGTATAGTCTTTTACAAGAAGGCTGAGTAAGTTCTCCTTGATTGTCTGTGTGGTACAGCACAAAATTATAAAACAAAGAGGTTATGAAGAGATGTGGGCAAGAAGTTTCAGGACAATTTTCCTGAAAGAAAACACTTTTGATAAAAGGGTGAAAAGTTGAACATAGTTTTGACTACTTTGAGACTGTTGACTAAAAAAGGCAAAAATAATTAAATCAGGTGGGTTTTCTTCTCAAATTCCACCATGTTATAGGATTTGAGGGCTTTAGTGAAAGATGGGGGGAGGGAAATGGGAGTCTGACAAAAAAATTGTGAAGTATTTTGGGAAAATTTTCCAATACTTTTAGGCATCTTCTTTGAGTCTTTTTGATGGCCAGTTTTTTTTATCTTTTACTCCTTTGGCACATGTTTGATCTGCTACTGTTTCATGCTCCTTAGCAATCAAGTCGATCTGGGTTCTCTATCTGCTCACCTAGGTATTTGCAAGCTGCTTGTCCATAAGATTTTCTCCCCTTTTCCAGTGTATTCCAGTTTACAGATCTTCATTTCAGACACACAATATCTACATTCAGTGTGTTGAACATTTTAAAACAAGTACTCTACTATTTGGATAACAGATGTACAGAGGTCTAGACAAAGCCCTCTGGAAGATATCTTTGGGATTCAGGTCAATTGCCTTTCATGATTTACGTCTTTTGCCAGAAATGTCTCCTCCTATTTTCTCTCTGAAAAGAAAACCGTCAACAGGTGGTTGCAGATTTTTTTTGGTTCACTGTCATGTAAAAAATATCTAGTATTCCCTGTGTTCATCATTTTAACGTCCTTTGTGTGTTTGCACTGTCCACTCTTCATAGACTTTTAAAGCAATTTAATAACTATGCAATCCATATACCTCTTTTTTTTTTTAGGTATAGCTTTTGAAGATAAAATCATAGAGTTTTATTCTTCTCTAAAAGATCTTTTTATGTTATCCAGTGGTCATGTTTGCCATCATGGCATGTACTACTAATCTAACTGTGATAAATTTTTACAAGGTCCACATACTTTAAGTGGTTATGATACTTGCAATTCTGTAAAATCAGTTGGTAGAGGATTAGCTGTAAAATAATTTTTAAAAGCTATACCTTTACATTATATAACAAATTGCCAAGGACTCAAATTCTTTGTGCTTAAGGTGTAGAGGAAAGCATTGAAAAAATATATTATTGCTCTTGCTTTTCACTTCCACAATCCAAATGACATTTGAGAGCAAATTCCATGAGAAATCACCTGTATCTTCATCAGTGTCTCTGCACAGTCAAGTGCTGGAAGTTATGTCTGGCTAAACACTTTCGTTAGGTGTCATGAACTCTAAGTGACATCATCAAACCAAGGGCTGCTTTCATTCTTTCACAGTGTAGCAATTTTAGAGGTTCAGTTTTTGGTACAAACAGTCATTTGATTTACAAAAGCTGAGACTATGACAGACAAAATGAGAGCTGTCTGTGTGTCTTTCTGACTGGTGATGTGATTGTGTTGCTGCTGCGATAAAATAACACGTAGTCACATTGAAAAGAACAGTTTTGTACTATTTCCAGCCTTGTTCTAAATGTATTCATGGTTTAACTTTCACTGTCTGTTCCAAATTTATCTGATTGTCTCAGGAAGTCTGATAGAACAACAGCTGACATCTGTGGGTGCTTTGCCTCTCACAAACAATCAGCTAAAATCAACTCAAAAAAAGGCATCTGTCACTGTCACAGCACAGATGAAGAGTTGCAAAAAGGATGAGAAGACATAAGTAAAGTATACTTTGTGAGTGGGAACTGGAACAGATGTGTTATTTAAATCTGATGACACCATTACTTCACAATTCTACGTGGTTTTTGTTTGTTGGTTTGGTTTGTTGAAAAGTGGCAGCTTGATATTCCAAGTAACCCACAATGGTTTGGGTATTTTGATAAGGTGGAGATTTGGGGGGAGCATGGGGGGAGGGAGGCAACTAAATCAGCTTCTTTCAGGGTGACAACATTTTTTGGGTATTAATTGGACCCTTAGATAGAAGAAAATATGACTGAATTAGAGGAGGGTGAGGGGAGACCTTGTTGTGCTCTACAGCTACACGAAAGGAGATGGCAGCAAGGTGGGGGTCAGTCTCGTCTTCTAAGTAACAAGAGCTAGGTCAAGAGGAGATGACTTCAAGAGGCACAAGGGGAAGGTTAGCTTGGATATAAGGAAGAAATTTCCTCACCAAAAGGATTGTCCAACACAGGAACAGGCTGCCTGGGAAAGTGGTTGAGTTACCATCCCTGGAGGTATCTAAAACTTTTGTAAATGTAGCACTTGGTAATGTGGTTTAGTGATGAACAATAGTGGTGGGTTAACAGTTGGACTCAAAGATCTTGGAGGTATTTTTCAACCTAAATGACCCTATGATAGTATAAATTAATGCCTGAAACTAAAATTAGTTGTAGCTCCCTTGCTTTATGAAGGCTTGAGGTTAGCCAAGGTAAATAGGTCTTGATCCTGGGAGGTGTGCTTATCTAAACATCCCTTTTTGAGAGTTGAATTATTCAAATGAGAAAGGACTGGATGAGGTACTTTTTCCTCCTCTAGAAATCCACAAAGGAAAATTCTCAGTTTTTATCAATATACATTCCTCTTCTAAGTGATCAGCAGCCCCATGAAGAGTCTAGTGACGTTGTAGTTACAAGTTACACATGCAGCTAATCTGTAATAGCACGATCTATGCTATTATGTTCTGACTTATGTCTTGAATTAATGACTTTCTCTCAAATTAATCAGTGCATTCAGTGTCTTATATTAAAATGGTTTGACTTCTGAGATGTCCTGTGGAAAGGATCAGTTGAACCACTAAAGGCTTTGGTTATAAATTTTGGGGAACACAATGGAATCCCTTCCTGGTTGTAGGTGTTAAAACAGTATAATGTTCTTCAGTAAGAACACAGGTGATGCAATAGTGTAATAACAATTATTAAATATTGATTTTCAATAAATTCTTGCAAATTAATGTATGACAATTCATGTAGAAATATTTGAAAATAAGAAGTAAGAAAAATTAGAGTGGGACGTAACGTTTTGCTTTTGTCAAAGGAATATATAAATTTTGGGGGAAATTAGCAGGAGTTCACACATATTGTTTTCAAGATAAAAAAGCATATAAGAATGAGATTTGTTGTATAGAAAGCTTTTAACCATCTCAATTCAACAGTACTTCTCTCTTTTTTGTTGCAGTGGCTATAAATGTGTTTATTTTTTTCAATAAATTTAGACTGGCAGTAAATATTTATGTGAATTACTGAGTCTGACATCTAATTAACACAGTCTTTACAGGTTTAATGAGCAGTGATAAATTTCTATCCTTTCTTTGGCACATTTTAATTAGTTCTAATTATGAGTGAAGTGACCTGAAAAACTTGTTGTCCCATGGATTCATCATAAATTTATGTAATTTATATATGTATAGATAGAATGAGTTTTCATGGAATTGAAAAACCAAAGGTTGTTGAAAACATTACATCAGTCATATGATATCCTTGTGTAAAACTCAGGTAAGCAAAGCATTGCACGTAAATATTTGCCTATGCTGCAGATGATGCTCAATAAAATAAACTTATTGTATTATTGTCTAGAGAAAAAGCAAGCATGGAAATACATTTTGTCTATTGCTCACAGTGGAAACATTGACTGCTGACATTCATCTTTAGTTGCACTATAAGTTTCAAGAAGACAGTGTACGTGTTTAAAATATTCATTTATAAATATTTTAGCACTGAATAGTTGGTGAAATAATAATCCTAATTAAAATGACCCACAATTTTGAATTGTTTCCTTAATGTAAATATTAAAAAATTTTCTCAGTGAAGACTATTCTTCCTTCACAGGGAATTTTGTAGTCTCTAGAGAAAGACATGAAAGAACTATCAATGAGGCTAATACAATTTACATCACCTAAGACAGCACAAGAAAGTAACCAGAAGATTTATCCATTTAAATAAACATGTATTTCATAAAATCTGTATAAATAAAACATGCTGACATCTTAAATAAATCTTGGTCAAGAGCTGTACTTTGTTTTAAAAATATGATTTCATAAAAAGATACTATATATAGCATTTATCTTCTGTTAACTTCATCTTTTTCTTGTTGTACGAGTAAGTAAAATCTTTTGAGGCCCAAACTTGTAAAGTGTTACCCTTTGGGAGCTGATGGGATCCTGAAACATATGGCATCCTGCAGGATTCAGTGCTGTTCGTGCTGTGAAGCACTCTGTCCTAGTTTTTTGGTATCTTTCATCCTAACTCCTAAAGTCTGACAGCTACTACACAACCATGCAGAATATCTGAAGATGTGAAAGAAAGAAGAAACCAGGTAGGGGTTTTCGACTGAATTGTTTAAAAAAAGAGTAAAAGAAATCTCATTTGTTAATACCATGAGGAAAACCTGAATAGTCTCTATTAAGTAAGGGTAAATAAAAGATTCATGGTCAGAAGTTAGAACAATATGTGAGTGTGTCTGTTTACACAACTTGGGTTCAAATGGTCTTTCCTGCAATTGCCAAAGCACTGAAAAAATTCCTAGCCTCTGTATTAGCAGCAAAGTGGTGATTCCCTTGGTGTCTCGTTACTTTCATGTATGACAACACAAGTTTGGACAGCCCCTGCTGAAGAACATATGGTAAAATTACTGAAAAAGAACTGTTTGTTGAACCTACACCCCATATTTGGCAGCTTGTGAATTGTAGGGGTGGAGAGGGACCAGTTGAGAATACCTTTGCCTTTCCTTCCTAATCCCTATCCCTTTGATTAGGGTTGCTTGAAATTCTTCTATGATCTGAAGTGGAGTCTCAGTCAATCCAGAGATTATAGCTGAAGTGAAATATATGAGAATAGAGCTCTAAAAGGAAGAATAGCCACATTAAAAAGGAACAACGAAAGTAAACAAGGACCTGGAAGTTGAAACAGTGAAACAGTGCATGGATTGGAAACTTTAGATACTTTGGGAAGTTGGGGTTTTTTCATCAGCAAATCTCTTGAAGATAATATTAATTTGTGTCCCTGCCAAGCTCATGTCTGTTTTTTGTAATGCCTTATTTTAATGAACTTCCTTCTTTATTCACTTTTTTCAGAGTGCTTACTAGCTTGATTGTCTGCCTTCATTTTCAATGATTTTTTTCCTATTCTCTTTTTGAAAGATAAGTAAATTGCTCTCAATTACTCTGCATAATGATTGATGACAGTGCCTTGTTTAATTATTTTTTTATGTTTTTGTCTGTCACTTGGGCAATGCAAGGATGTCTAGCATTTGTTAATACAGACAGTAATTGCAAGTACAAACAACTCACTTTTTTATTGATGAGAAAGTTGTACCAGGTCACATGTGCAGTTATGAGTTTGTTTCCTAGGGAACTTTTACTTTTGCTTTATTAGGCTGGTTTTAAACAGCAAAAAATGTGGAGTTTTTGTCAGTTTCCTTAGGACCCTAGACCAGATCTGATCAGGAGGTTGTTTTCTTTCTCACAATAATTCTACATTTTATTCCTTGGGCATAGTTTGTGCATTCTTAGAAAGTTACTTAAGAGTTAATATTTCACTCCAAAAGGCACAGCCAAGATTTCAGAATATATTACTCTGAAGGAAATTTATTAATAGCAGAGAACTTCTTTGCTAAGAATCATTAGATGGTCCTTAGAAGGTAGGAAATATTTGACCCCATATTTTGACAATTAGTTCCTTTGTGGTTTTACAACGATTTTTTTCAGGATCTTGTCCCTTTTAGTCATCAATATAATCTCATTGCAAGGACTGTTTCCTTAGTTCGTGGTAAATCTCAGATGCAGTTTGTTTAACCTGTGGCTTTCCTTTTCAAGCCATTTATTCTCTTTAGTTAACTGAAGTAGCTCCAACTTTCACTTAATTTAAATTCAGTTTTTCTTCAGATGCACTGTTGTACAAAATGAGTAAATTGAGTATTTTTGGTGTGGCATTTTGAAACTGGGCTATGAAGATGGAAATGAGAACCTCAGCAGATGAACAGCAGACATGTGAATACTATTTCTGAGATGGAATGTTAACTTGTCCCATTAACACTTTAGAATATAAAGGAACCAGACTTTAGTGTCTCAGTTTGCTGAGCTGACTGTTTTAATCTCATGCTAAAATCATCAGGAGCAAAACAATGAAATAAAATATTGTACAAATCAACATTAAAATTATTCAGCCTGTGAATCTGAGACACATCCTGGAATAATTAACTTTGCTTTAGTAATGCTGTTCATATCTTCTCCATTGTTCTTGGTACTTACACTGTCATCAAGGAAAAAAATAGTTAAATTAGTTAAATAGCTGAATCTTCTCCACTGTATATGAACAGAGATAACTCCTTGGACTCTGTTTGAGGACATATTTTGACCTTTATTGCAAATTTTGTCAAAACTACTCTCTAAATTGGGAAGGAATAATGACAGAGGATACACATCATTGTCCTTACTAATTCTGCTGACACTTAATGATGACACACATTAACTTGGACAGGTATTACTTTCAAACAATGGAATTTCCTTTTTGGGATATTTCTAGTACACTTCTAGTTCAATGCATTGTGTTAATGGCCTGAGCATGCTGGTTTGGAATGTGTTTGCACATATATTTACAGTGCAAATAAACACTTTTTCATTTACAAAAGGAAGATGTGGTCTAAATGGTGCATGATTTCAAGTAAATTGGTGTGTGAAACAGTGATCTCAAACATATTTGCTTGCAGTGTTGGAAAGCAGTTAATAGAAACAGCATTTGTTGAATGCACTATTTTTTCTGGTTTTGATTGTTTATAAATCCAACCTCTGTTGATGAAAGGATGAAATAAGGTTTTCCACTTAAAAATGGCCAGACACAGCCAGACCAGTGAAGTCAGTCAAATGGTGAAGATGATATCAATATATTCAGTATTAGAAAAGGAACATCATTCATATGATCTACTGCATTTTTGTTGCTCATTAAAAAGTTGCATAGTTCCTTATTCTTAAAGGTATTTTTTCAGGTCGTCAGAGTTTGACTGACTTAATCTAAACTTCACTGGCAACAAGTGAGACTGAAAGTTAAAGCTAGTAAAGAATTTAGCTGCTTTAAAGTTGGATTTAGGCTTTCAAGTCCAAAATTTGTATTCAGATATATTAAATTTATTGATACTGTGGCTCAGGGCTATTTTAAAGTGTTTATAAGCTTTAGTGATTAGTTTGAAAAATTCTCTTTGCCTGTAGAGAGTAGTTTCAGCATTTCTTACAGAATCCAATAACTAGATGACACTCCTCTTCAATATTTGCAGGCCATCTCTTCGACATAGACAAGGTCTTGCTTCTCAGGAAATACAGCAATTGAGATTTTGGTTCAGGGGAAGGTATGGGATAACATTTTCATGAAAGAAACTATTGTGTAGACTATTTGCCTGGAAAGTAAGAAAGTCAGAGATTGTTTGGAAGATAAATGGACCTGAATGCCTTAGCTGCTAGAAGAGAGAGTCCCTCCTTTCACTTTGGCTTTTTGCATTTTTCATTTCGTTTTTATTGCATTCTCTTTTCTTCGGAATAATTTACAGATTATTTCAAAGAATTACAGTTTGTCATACATAAGAATGTTACCTAGCCTAAGGGGAATTTCTGCTATCTCAGCTGCATCCTTTTCATCTGTTATAGCCATGAAAAAGAAATAGAAATTAGCCTGGTGTAAGGCAAACTTATGTGCTGGTTGTTCTTATTTGCATTGTATTAATGCTTAGAAGATTCTTGTTTGGAAAATGGAAATTCTTATTGGCCTGACTTTTTAGAGAACTCTTTTGAGAACTATTTTAAGGTGTTTTTTCACAAAGGCTTATCCAAATGAAACAAGCAAAATATTACTTGTGGACTGTATTAAATGAGAACTGTCCCATGATGCAGAAAAACTCTCACAAAAATTCTAATCTGCTGCTGAACTTTATTGATTTAAAAAACTCATGAATCCCACAGTAACAAAACCCTATACTGATCTGTGTGCAAATCTAAAAAGTATTGATTGCTTTCTACCTGAAGGATTATTTTATTCTGATAAATTGCTTTTGTGGACTCCAACAGAAGTTATACTTGTGTAAATAACAGAGAGTATATATTATCTTCTCTGTTACTGTAAATGAAAGAAATTTTTTTAATTTTGGTACTTAGGACTATTCTATGTACTGTGGTTGTTGGATTTTTCTGTAACAAAAAATTTGAAGACAATCCTGCTTTGTTCCCTCTGCATTCAAAGGAAACAAAACTGAGAGAACTAGGTATTGGCCTGGAAAATGTACACTAAATATTTATCTAGTTTTATTAGTCTTATTATTTACCAGTTACTAGTATTATTTTGTTTTCTTTTCCAATCATAAGTGGTGAAAAATGAATATACATTAAAAAGCTCTCATTGACCAAAGTACCATTACTAAATTTAAATACACTTTGACTTTGTAATCCTTTCTCTTTTATACTTACCAGTCATAATTACAGTGGTACTAGACTGGACCAGCTTCTACTTTAAGTTCTTTATGGTGCTACTGCAGCTGTAAGGAGCAGGATTAATTCTGTGATTGACATAACTTGATCTGTGTATAAAGAAATAGTTTTTTTTTCACGGGTTTCCACTTCCAAGTGACTTCACTGGGTAGCTTTGGTTAGCCTGCTTTCAAAAAGACAAAGATATGGCTGGTTCATGATTGAGACTGCACTTAAAAGAAGTGGTGGCTCCTGTCTCTTTAACTGAAAAAGAAAGAAAAGTTCTCTTGTTCACAACTACCTGAATGTATTGGGCAGCTGAGCAGCTAACAGTAGTGTTATGTACTTACAGTAGTAATATGCATTTACTGTTTAGCATAGACTAAATAAAGTTATAAAGTTCCACTCCAGAATAGACACTAATGTGCAACAAATGAAGGGAGCTGCTGACACTTTAAACATACAGGGTAAAATTCTTAGTTCTGAGCAGTTCTATTGCTGAAATACTTGGAGAACATTTTTCTTTACCACCTTTGAGCATGTTTTTGTCAGAAATGTTTACTTGTGTTGGACCTCAATCTGCTTTTTTAACCCCATTCTCTATTGGCATTGTGGACATCCCATTGTCAAGGTTCAGATTTATGATTAGCAGAGATGTAAACATTGCTGTATTGGCCTTCCTACCTGTTTGAACTGGGAATTCTCTTTCACTGTTTTTTCTGGTACTGGAGTTGGGAGGAGACACAGAGGGCACAGCTGAAAACAACTGACCAAAGGGACATTCCAAACCGTGTGGGATTATGCATAGCATATAAAGTAAGGGGAAGAAGTAGGAAGGAAGGATGTTTGGAACAATGGCTTTTGTCTTCCTAAGCGGCTGATACACATGATGGGACCCTGCTTTCCTGGGGATGGCTGAACACCTGCCTGCCCATGGGAAGGGACAAATTCATTCCCCAAGTTTTATTCTTCCAGTTCTCTCCCCAGTCCCACCAGGGGGGACTGAGCAAGCAGTTATGTGGTGCTTACTTGCCAGCTGGAGTTAAACCACAACGACCTGCACTTAGACATATGAAGTAATTTGGTGAGACATTTTAGTGTCATGGCAGGTGTAAGGCTGAATTCACTGTGCTAGCATTTTTTATCTGCAGTAGTTGAAAAATAAAATGTCACTCATAACAAATGAGGAGCAAAATTGTGATCTGCATTAAGATGGTTGGGAAACAACTGTGCCAAAAATAGCAAAAAATTAGACCAACTCAGGACTAGAGAAATGGCTAAAAGAAGGCTATATTAGGGAAAAGAGTTGCTGTCACTCTTCACAGTTTGCTGTAGTCAAAACTGGGCTCACTTATTATTCACATAGAAAAATTTGACTATAGCATGCTGAATAATAAGTGTTCAGCTGGATTTGCAACCATCAGAGTGAATATTTTTCTTGATATAAGATGTTTTTCCCTATACAAAATCCCAAGATTTCTCTTGGGTGTACCTATGCCCAGTCTTTAATGGTGGTTAAATTAGATTTTATTTATGCTTAAATCAGTACATTAGAGAGTTGTCTGAAATCCACTGAGTGAATTTCAATGGAATGTATTTTTCTAATTTTTTTATACTATACAAAGGGCATCAGAATTTATGAGAATTAAGGAGTAGACTCTTTTTTTAAAATCTGCTGCTTTAATCATTGAGTATGCCACTTGTCCTACTGCATTTTTGTGGATAATAAAAATAGGAGGAGTAAATGTGTTTAGCAACAGAATGCATCATCATTCCAGAATCTTGCCATCGGGGAAGTGAAGATTAGAAATGCATGGGTTTTCCATGCACCTCTTATCACTGCATGTGCTTTCCAAGATGCAGAAAAGTGGGAGAGAACTTTTCGAGAGGAAAAAATTGGCAGTAATCTCCAGGGATAGTAAGTAAAGAGAGAATGTGTGTGCATTTTGCACCAGTAACATTAAAAAGAGGTTTGCTTGTGCTTGAATACTGCTGCAAGATGGCCACTAATCCTAAAGTACTTCAGTGATTTTTATACAGCAGCTGAATGTGGACAGTGGTTCTCTAGCTACCTGAGCAGCTTTCTGCTTTTTATTGGTCCAGCATGGTCAAAAAGGCACACAACAAAATGAAGAGAAATAATGTGACTGGCTTGATGCTTAAACACAGTCTAAGCAGTGGAAGCAGTCATTGGTTTTACAATTTTAATGAACTGCTGGGATTTCACACTTCACAAGTGTGTAAAAGAGTTGCTTGTTTAAAGTGAAGACTGGGAAGGGGAGGAACTGGCACAACTCTCCTGATAGCAGTTTTTTCCAGACTTTTTATGTTACCCACAGGCAGCTGTGCTTCATAACAGATACTGCAGGCAAGTGAGGGATTGAATTAATGGTATTCAACTGAGGCAGACAAGAAGAAGATGGGGGAATGTCGTAAGATCTGTGGGGACTTCTCTATGTGATGGGAACTCGGTAGGAGTAGCAGAGCCAGGTATAGGAGTTGAGATGTCACCTCAGGATCTAATGAACAATAGTTCATTTACCCTTCACAGTCCTGTGGAAAAAATTATAATAGATAACATCAGTAAGGTTTCAACTACAAATTGTGTGCGTGTGGAGGGCACCCTGGATTGTATTGTCTCCTAGTGTTTGGTGTTTGACTCTGAAATTGCTGTAATATAATGCTTTAAAAAAATCAATTGCTAAGATTGAATTTTATTAAACTAAAATTTGAGATAATAAATTAAAAAACCTGTTTTCTATCAATATTCAGTAGATATCTGAACACTATATTTTCATAAATGCTTTTAAAATCATTCCTACAGTAATAGAGAGTCAAAATCTTTTGCATATCAGGCTTAGGCTGCATACCATAGAGGAAATAAAACACAGATGCAAAATGACACACTACAATAAATGAAGTTTGTATCCTTAAAATAGATGATTTATAGGATCTGTTAGTAAGTTTTTCCAAATTATGAAGAATAAGCATCTTTCAGTGATTATGTTTTCAGACATGGCAGCTTTTTGGGCATCTCAGAATTGCATCTGCCACAGAAAAATAAATCAAATTATTAATGAAAGCATGTACCTTTCCTGTCCAATAAAACCCCCAACCAAACAAAAAAAACCCCAACCAAACAAAAAAAAACAACAACAACAACAAAAAAAAACCACACAAAAAAAAAAAAACCAAAAAAACAAAAACCACACCCAACCAAACAAAAAAACCCCAAACAAACAAAAAAACCCCACAACTTGTTCTAACCAAAGACAATCCCTGTCCATAATGGGGAGGGGAAAAAAAAATCTTCACTTTGTATGAGTGCAAAATGAAAAATGTCTTGAAAACTAATCCCTACCTGCTGAGACATGACATGTTATGGAATGATGTTGGATGACTAAATGACATCCTGTGGAATCTTGCCAGGTTTTTTTTGCAAAACTCAGCATTTTTTTCTCAAATAATAATGAGATGTAACTGTCAGGTAAGACAAGCTATAAATGTGTTACCAGAGAAAATGGCAATTGTGGTTATGTACGTTACATGACGTCCGCTTGGAAGCCTTTTCGCTTATCAGCAAGGAGAGTGGAGCACTGCAAAAGCACTGCAAAACTGAGTTTCTTACTAGCTTTAGAAAGATTTTCCACCCTTTGTATTGTCATATAATTAGAGGCATTTCTTTTTGCAGAAATTGGGTGTGTCAAATAAAGGATGACCCAGTAATGAATGAGCTGCCAGATAAATTGACACAAAGAGGTGATCCTCTTGCACTTATTTTTATGAGCTATTGAATTTAATTTGAATTCCTATTCAGGTTGCTTAAATGCAAAAGCTGATAACCATTTCCCACTGCTAACCACTTCACTTTGATTTTTGGATGTATGAACCTAAAATCTGTGTATGTGACTGAAAGTTATTTTCCAAAGTACTTTATTTATAAATACTTTCTTTAGAAAGGAAGCCAGGCAAAACAGCTGGGTCATATTCAGTTTTCACTCACAGGTGCAAAATCTTCTTCCTAGACTCTCTTTTTATTATCAAAGAACTTATCTCTAGTGTATGCTTTATTTTTGTGTCTCCTTTTTATCTATCCCTAGTAATTCAAGGACAGCAGGATAGTTTTTCAGTCTAACAAGTCTTACTAGTTGAAAGCTTTTGAGATACTGTTTCATTTCAGGTGGAATCTCCTCTCCAAGTGTACAGTGGGGATATGTTTGCTTCTGTGTTTCATACAGTAATTTTTTTGCTTCATAAAAAAAAGTTTTTCTTGTCCTCTTGCAACAGCTGCTTTCTACATGCTATCATTTATTTTTGGTGAGAAGAAATTTAAATAAAAAGCATGCTTTTAATGTGGTGTCACCAGTGTTGTGTGGGACATACTTGTTCAATGATATGGTATTTCTGCTTGAAAAGTCACTCTTTGTTTCCATACCCATTCATTTGGATCCAATTTTCTCTTCATTTCTAGCATATAAAAGACTGCTGTCCTAATTTCTTCTCTATTATAAAAAATTTGTTCAGAAGTCTTTCATATCTTTATCAATATGTATATTTTATGGTTTAATTTGCTTTACCCATATTTCTAATGAATCCTGTACTTTTGTAGATTTCTGTAATGTGACTGGCTTATATCACCATGAATTTTATTAGTACTTATGCAAGTGGTTAATACATTGAACAAGTGGAACTCAGAAGAGATCTGGAAACCCAGATTCTTATCTATATCTAGACTTAATCTGCAGCATTTTATCAGAAGCCTCTTAGCAGAGTGCTGAAAGATTATTTAATATTGTTTAAAAAGCATGTCTCTGCCCCTCTTGTCTCCTTCAAATTCTCATGTAGAATAGAAATTTTCTGGGTTGTATTTGATCTGGAATTTAATAATGTTGTGAATATCTTAAGATTCAGACTCATAGTCACTTCATCAGGGGAAATAAATGCAATCCTTCAGTGTTTCCATTAGATTTAAATTTGAAATTTGAGGCAAGTGTTCTGTGTCAAACATTGCCTCTCTCTAAGAAATATGAAAGTGTCTGGTTCAAGTCCCTACTTTACCTGCTACATGGCAGTTTTGAACTGGAGTTTCCTGTTGCTCCACTTTTTTTCCCTACTTTTCCTTCAGAAGTGACCTGGGAACCCAGGACCCTGTGAGAGGTAACTGCTGCACAGTCGGCAAGACAGCTCCTGACATCCACTGCAGACATGATTCATCTTCAGTAAGCACATGTGAAACTGCAGCTTTATCTGACCTGAAGCATGATACCTTAAGGAGACCAAGTGGTATTTCTATAACTTGTCTAGCCTGTGGCACTTGTATCAAACAACATAAACCACTTTATCAAATTTATGGGTTCATCTTTATTAATATTTTACCTCAGATCAGAAATGAGCTTTAAAGCTAAAATTCTGATCATCCTGATTTTCCAGCCGGGTATTGAATGGTGATTCTACAGTGTACAAGATGGGTTTTCATTTATATGACAGTGAACAATATTTAAAATGCTGTAGAAGCATGAGTGAGATGGCCTAATACTTCATGGCTATTTAATCTGTTTAAATCAGGCTAGAGCTATGCCAAAACAAAACATGCTGAAATATGTAGAATGTAGATCTCAGATCCCTGGCCTGAG
>JANPWX010000276.1:1407711-1433757 GCA_024734555.1 Trochalopteron elliotii | reverse complement strand
AGCAGAGATTACATGACAAGGTCAGAGATCAGCCTTCATTCAAAAACCACTTCTGCTGTGAATCTGGCACATTCAGTTCAAAATTTCTACCCCAGTAAACAAGCACATTTTAGAACTTTTTTCAACCTGCCAGTTTTACAAATTGGAATTTTAAACTAATGCATAGTTGTCAAGCATGTCAAGGTGGGAGAAATTCACTAGGGAAGAACAAAAGTATAATTTATTGACTGCAGTATTTTCCAAATTATTTAAATGTTATTCTTTTCCTGTCTCTTTTCTCTGAACTTACTATGCTATACCCTACTGAGGACTAAAAATACAAGGTTGTGGTGAACACCTCCATACAAATGAGTAAATTTGGTTTATTATTCAGAAAAATGAAGGGCAATAGAAGGTCTTGCTATTCCCAGAAATAAACCCGCATGTGGTTTTATGTGGTTTCCCCTGTCTGTGATTATGACAAAGAAAGCATGAAACCCATTATGTTTGAAACTGGTTCCAGTTTAAATTCTGTGTAAGAACTTGCAAAATGACAAAGCACAAGTGTAGGCCTTCCTAAGGTGGCCACCTCCGCGTGCTATCCTTCTGCCCATACAGAAATCCACCTTTCTCTCATTTTTCGCCTGTGGAAACTGACTTACTGGAGCCCTCCCAACAAATGCCAGAAGTAATAATTCACAGTTTTCAGTTCTTTGACTCTAAATCCAGCGGTCTTCCAGCATTTTCCAAGCTTTGTTTCACCCCACTTGCTGTCCTCAATAACTTGGACCTGGCATCTGTTTATTTCTTCATTTTCAACTCCACTTGGGAGGTTTTGTTTCATAGCTGAGAACATTTTTCTACATTCCTCATCTTCTTGGTCTGCTACCCAAGCACCATATATTTCCTGGTTTTCTTTCAGGCTCGTCCACTAGTTTTGGGCTAACTATTTCAAGGACTTTCTACACAAGCTTTCTACACAAACAAGAAGGTTTGTTGCCCTCTATCAGAATATCAAATACTTGTTTGATTAAAGAGCTTGCTAGGATCACCACATATTCAGAAGAAGATGGAGGCAGTGAAAGGTAGAGAATCTACACAGGATGCAATAAATATTTACCACTATTCACCATATCTTATGCTAACTTTTATAGTAGTACATTCTTGTGAAAATATTCCTTGAAAAATATTCCTCCTCAAAACAGTCCCTTTAATAGTTTTTGTCAATTTTAAAGAACTCTTGAAAGATGTGTTATCCATTTGGGTCTTTTTTAGTATATATTTTACCCATTACTTTCAGACCTGTTAGTGTTGTGTTCAAGAAATAAGCTTGGTTTAGAAATGAGAGACAGGCTAATACTGAAGAGAAAAAAAAACTCTGATTTTTTTTGCCTGAAAATTCTGCAGACAATGACAGAAAGCAATTGGGATTTTTCTTATGATCATATTTTTATTTCTGAGAATGAACTAGACTGTTATCGCCTTATAAGACACACGTTTATACAAGTCTTCAGAGCTAAAGCAAACAGTATGCTCACTGTCAGTGAAGCAAACTTTGAAGGAAATTGGATGACCACTATGTTTACTATATGTTCTGCCAACCGTGTTGCAAATTAATGTACTGAAGACTGCTGGGCAAAATGATTTGCAGATTTTCAGTGTGAGTGTGAACTGCCAGCATAAATATGGGTTTATAGATCAAACACTTGGCAGTGCTGAGAACATGGAGAGTGATGGCAGTTCACCATGGAAGGAAGTGCTGTTTTGTGTGACCTTCCAGGCATCTTCCATGTGGATTAACACAAAGTCTCTGGATTGATGATACCAGTCACAAATTCAGTAAGAAATGTACATGTGTTTATTACTGGAGGGTAAAGGGCATCTTTGCATCTTCAGGGCAGGTTGTTTCGCCCACTTAAAAAGATGTTGATTTCTGTGTTCCAGCCCCAGTTGTCAAAACTGCTCTGGGAAAACTGGATTTGACCAAAACAATAGCCACTGGAGCCTGTGTAAACCAGCCGAGAAGCTGTGATGGTGATAATGAAACAAAATTTGAATTTTGGCCTCATTCTTCAGGGCATTGAGGACTCTCAGTTTCACTAGTAAGATCTGAGGACACTCAGCATTTTTTGCAAAGAACTCAACACCTTGAAGAAATAGTCTCTGGATGGATTCCAATGAGATGTCCAGGATAGATAATTGCATTGAACAGATAATAAAGAAGTATTTGATGTTTTTGGTTACAATACAACAGATGTTGTGTCTGGTCACTAACAACCAGAATCTGTGAGCTGAACAAAGCTTTAATTGCTTAAAGAGTATGTAAATATTTGAATGAATTTTTAAAATTGCCTTTCAATTCTTTTTAAAATACCAGAGATTGTGGGATATTGCCTTTTCTTTTTAACAAATATTATTATAGACTGGAAATGTTCAACCATGATGCTGTAGTTTAAATTGCCATCTATTCAAAGAGTGTGATTAAAAAGCAGAAAAATGTGCCCTCTGTTGAAAAAAAAGAGTAATTTTGAAAATTGCTTGTCTTCCTTTAGAAATTATTTGCATATATTTAATTTTTATTTTAATAATAAAATTATAAATATCTAATAATAAACATTGAATATATTTAAATAGCAGATTTTGTCCCAGAGCATTCTACACAGAATAGCTTCCAACCCCTACCCTACCCTCTGCCCAGTCTTCAGTACATAAGCTCTAGTGAAATTACAAAAGTGCCAATATTGATTTGTTTTCTGTGCTGATGGATATGTCAGATAAATTTTTCTCTTCTTAAGTCACTACTCAATTTTTTAAAACTCTAATAATGGAAAATGAAGTAATTTTAGTATAATTCTTGCAACTCTAATTACTGGTGCTAAAACAACATACTGTTTCGCTGATAACCTGCTGTAAGATAGGAGATGGAGGCCATTTAGAATACTTCTTGCTTTAGAAGGTATTTTAGTATATTTTCTTCTCACTTTTCATTCTGCTTTACTACATGCTGTAGTAAGCAGTTAGTAAGCATTGAGCAAATGCTGTGCAAATACTCTCTTATAGGTACTTATTTTCATGTTGAATGCAATAGAGAGCACTGAATGCCCTGTCAGGTGGCCCTGGAATTTGCTGAAGAGGAGCTTTGATTCTGTGTCATATTTATTAATAGACCTGAGAACTGCAATAGCTTGTCATGAATTTCAGAAATATGTAACATGAACACTGTAGCATAAACATAAGAAAAAGGGCAAAACACATGAATAGCTATTTGAACTTGAGTTCACCTTGGAGATGACTGAGAAGATGGTACTTTTTAGGGCAAATTCTTGAGTACTTGCTCTTCAATATGCTGGTTGAAACTCCTTAGAATTGCAGAATTTTGGCTAAAGATCGGGAATGAGTAATTGATGTACTTGATGTTAGGTGGGGATGACAATTGAAAGCTTTGTGCTTTGGAACCAATTGAATGAAATAGCAAACTGCCACCTAACATCTGATGTTTGAAGCCATGTGTGTGGAGAAATACAGGAGAGAGCTTTATACAAAGAAATATTTTTTTCTGAAAATATAACTGAAATTGCCGCCTAATATTAACATTGTTGTGACAGTGCTTACAAAACAGCGTAGTAATCTAATAGAAAGCCTTGATGCATAGTAATTCTTTCCACAGCACTGATTGCTGTTGATGTGTACTCTGCAGATTCCCTGGGTTCTCTGGGTGTGTTTCTATAGAAATTTAAGCTCTAACCAGAGCCTCAGGTTTGAATTTTTGCCTTTGTAACCAAGATGAAATCTGTCTAGTGTTGGCAGAAACTGTGCCAGCAACATCACACAATGCAACACCTGTAAGCAGAGCTGAACTGGGATAGCTCCAGTGGTTTTAATTGTTCTCACCTCTTCAGGCTGCTCTTACTGTTGTTTATTTCATTTTTCTCATAGAGGAAAGTTTAAACATGTTTAAAAGTTCTCAGCTTCAGTAAGAGCAAACTGCCACTTAAAAAAATTGTCAGGTGCAGATGTGAGAACTGATAACATGCACCATAACATAGTGAAGTTGAATTTAATTCAAGCAGATGTATTCAGTGAGAGATATCAGCTCACAGCGTTGTTAGTACATAAAGGAATTTCCCAAGTCTTATTTTCTAATTCCTAAGAATTAAGTGATGTTTATACAGGAAACCTTACCAAATCAATAGTTGACACAGATTTGTGCTTGCATGTGCATGGATAGAAGGGGAAACTGGAAAGTAACTTGATATTATAATTATTTTGAGCAGTGGTATAATTCCATGACCTGTTGTAATTTCTTTATTAACATTGACTTGCAAAATAATTCTGCTGTCATGAACATTTTGAGACACAGTCTTGGTCACTCACTAATGACAAAATGTTTAAACTAGGATCAAAAGAGATTCCAAATATTCATGGATATGTATATACAATAATTAGTGGGAAGAGGTCTTAAAAATTTTTGAGTTTAGGGATGATTTTAAGAAGGTCATAAGAAGGACAAACACAATAGCAGAATGTCAATCCACCAAATATTTTAATTGTTTCTGTGCTAATTTGAGAAGGGAAATAAACAGGAAGAGCTGAAATCTTAATTAATGATCAGAACAGTGTCTCGACTGGCACATGAGACACTCAGTGGGATAATTCACATGATTAGAATATTAGTGGATATAATTTGCTCCAGAAACATCTGAAAGGTGGGGAAAATGACTGAATGTATTGTGTTGCATGGTAAATAGGTCCACAAAGAGATGATACACATGTTCTGGGTAAGGATAAACTGGTTAAATCAGTAGTGAATCACCATATAAGGCTTGTCTCTTGGGAGGGGAAAAGACCTTTTATTAAGGAAAAAAAAAGACGAAGCTTTCCACAGTACAGATGAGGGTAGTAAAAATACGTTTTAGAAAATAGATAAAAGTCACATAATTTACAGCACATTTTTATATATAAAATGGGGAGGAAAAAAAGGAAAACTAATTTGAATTATATATGTAATTTTATATATTGTAAAAAAAGGGCAGAATTAAAGTACCAAAAATCCTGAGAATTACTGTGAAATGAGACAGTTTACAGCTCTTCGTGGTTAAGAAGTTGAGTTGTTAAGCAATACCATTTGTAATAAAAAAGGCCTTATGGGTACAACAGTTGGAGAGCAAAATATTTGAAGCCTGTTTCTAAACTTCTTCAAATTAACACTCAGAATTTAAAGTAAACATCTTGTACTCCTTCCTGGTCATCAAGTTTTTTATTTAATTGAGTTCAGTTTTCAGGCTTTTTGCCTTGAAACCTTTTCCTTGGGGAATGGGTATGGATGGGTATTAGCTAGAGATGTATTAGCTTCTTCACAGGGGCTTGTAGAGATCCTTGGGTTACTAATGCTGAACGTGCTAAAAACTCACAAGGGCTCAAGGGAAAGCAAGGCAAAAGAAATGGAGTGATCCTAAAGAAAATTGGATTACTTTTCCCTAAAGGAAAAGTGTAAGTTCTTTCATTTATCTGCTTGTATGAAACTCGGCAGGTCACCTTTTTTTGAAAAAGAGTGTAAAGTCATGTCCCCTGCATACTCTACTTGAAGGAGGTAATAATTTAGTCTTAATCCCATCAAAGATGGACTTTTTTTCCCATTCAGTATTCTCAGTTCATAAATTGAGGCTTTAAATAAATAGGTAGATAATGGCAATTTTAGGCTAAGCAAGCATATTTGTGGCTAAATTGATATTGAATTAAGTTCTTTAAATTTTAGTTGTCGGTTTTTATTTCTTCCTCAGCCTACTGAGATTAGTGTTTGTACAGCAGGTTGTTAACAATTGGACTGGGAACATTTGTAAAATGTTAGATATTGTGAAGTAGATATCAATTTAACATTAACTTATGTCCATAAATTTGGATTTAATGAGTTCTCACCCTTCAGATTTTATCTTATGGTGTTACTATTCTTACTTTATCCTTTGTTATATTATTTAATTTTGTGCATAATTTCTAAATATGCTAAACACTAAGAAACTAACTTAAAGTCCATGTTAAAAATTGAAGAGTGGATCATGTATATTCATTAGATTATTGTCACCCCTTTTGCTTTTGTATTTTGCTACTTTGGCACAGCAAAGCTCCAGTTGCCTGAACAAATGCTGACTTTCACATCACTGATAATCCATCAGTGATACAGAAGGAAAGGGAGTAGAGGGCACCATTTTTACTGCTAGGAATTACAAAAAAGAGTTTTAATATCACCATTAAAATCCAGGCCTATTCTGTGTGTGTGTGTGTGGTCCCATATATACTGTGAGACTAATATGTTGTGTGGCATTCCTATGAATCCAGCGTCAAAACAGGCAGGAATGGTAAGATATGACCTTTAAGCTTTTTGTAATATATTATTTCTAGCTATCCCAATGGCAAATATCCCAATTGCATAGAACATTCCAGTTTATCCTCTTAGTCATTTGTGGATGAATTTGGTTTTCGATTAGTTGCTGAGATAGCTGCACAGACTCTCTGCCTCTCTCTTGCTCAGTCTTACAGTCTCTCAGGTGTCTCTCAGTCTCTCCTCACCAGGGTGTAATCCTTCCAATGGCATAGAAGGATGTGCAGATGATGTTCTGAGGTGCTGTGATGGAAGAACGTCACTGCCTATTTGTCAGGAAGGAAGCAGGGGAAAACTTGGCATTGGCAATTTGTTGTAGCAGATTCTGTTTCAAGGAAACAGGCAGGCAAAGAAGTGCAAGGAACAGGGCATCAGATGAAAGGTGATGCAGAGAATCTCACAGCTCAGGTGTACAGTATGGTGCTAGAGATAACACTCAGAAATGTGTGATAACTGTTTATTTGGCCTGTATGGATTTCACGCATTGTATCTGATTGTTTTGTGTTTCTTTCTTTGTTTCAGATCCTGTGATGGCGGCAAGGATCAGACACAGCCCAGAGATCTCTTATCATGGCTGTAGTGGCAGCTCTGGATCAGAAAGGTATGTGGCAAAGGCAAGGCACAGAAACAAGGATCAATGGGATGGCCTGAAGAAGCTCCTGAATGAAGCAGGGGCAAGCCTCTCCCCACAAGACTCTTAAGCTTCTTTCTTCAATAGCTCTTCCTTCGTAGCAGTGTGAATTTGGATTAGTGCCATATCAGAGAGCTGTCCTTGCGCACAGGCTACTGTACTCCTGGGAGGCAAGAGTGTAAATTTCAGGCCCAGAAAATAAACAGAAATAGTGTAGATATGCCAGACATTATGGAAAAGAAGACTGATGCATATACATTTACAGACAAAATCAATTACCTAAAGACCTGTAATTGCAGGGAAAAAAGATAATTACTTTGTGAACCATTACAATTCAAAATAATTCAACTTCTTTTCAAAGTAGTGTTAATCCATGCAAGTCAACATATTGTAATCTATATATTTAATTATCCTGTGTGAAATTAACTGATGGGAAAAAAAGAGTGATTGAGATTTCAACCACCCTTTTAAAAATATTTAAACTAGAAGATGTTTTTCAACCAGAAACAAGTATAATTCCCCTTGAATGTGGAAATTTAAATTATGCTCTTTGGTGTATCATTGTACTACTTTGATTAAAGCAGTGGTTATTATGCTGCAAGTTTGGTTAGACTCACCAAAGCTGGTTTGGTTTGATTTTCTGGGTCATATCTCACCACAGCTCTTTGTTTTGATAAATTATTTTGCAAAGAGTGCAGTGACATGCAACATACCATTTTCAGTTAGAAATATTTGTCACAAAAAGGAGACTCTGGATACGTTAATGACCCATATTGATGTTTAGAACCTTTCCTTTTTTCTGCTCCTGGGTTTATTCTAGGTATTTCTCCTATGATGGATGATGAAAGAAAATTCCAATCTATTTAACCTTCATAAAGATAATCCTTTAACTCCTCAGAATTCAGGCCACTAGTTTTACACACAGTGTGAAATAGGGTATGGACAAGTCATTTCTGTGAAATGCCCTCACCTCTTACTGGCTATTTTAGGTTCACTTAATGACAATGCTAAGACAAAGTGTTGCTTGAGGTTTCAGATATGTGCAGTGACAGTTAGTATCTTAATTATCTATAGAGAGAACTCAAAACCATGTACTTGCAATACAAGTATTCATCTAGTAAATTTATAGGCACGTACAAAGATGTTCCAAGGATACATTATGTGTACATTTTCAAAGTAATTGCCAATATGTATTTTGAAATACAGTTTTCATTTATTATTAACAGACAGTGTGAGGGGAATTATGTATTTGCCTTTAATATCTGTTTTAGTCCTCTGTGTCTTCCCATCACTCAACAGTCCTTCAGAGTACATACTGCTAATGAGAATTTTCTTTCATCCTCCTTTTCCATCCCTCTGCCATCTCACTTTCTCCAACCTATCAGTTTTGTAATACTAATTCTCATTTTCAGAGTAATTCATTTATTTATCTCCTAATAAATAGTTTCTTTGATTTTTCCATCTTCTGTTTCTTATTGTGTTCCTTTATACTTCCAAACTATGTTCTACAACTCTGTTTTCTTGCTATTCCTTCATCATCTCTTCATTTCTCTCCACAAGGATGTGTTGGGAGGAGAGTAAGGGGAAGGCATTGCATGCTTGAAATTATCTCACCCTTTTGTTAAATCATATCTTGAGGTTTCTTCTGTGACAGTTGCAAATAACTCATGACATAATTAATTTTCTTACATATCATACGTGTTACTTAAAAAATCAGCAGTTTTAAAATGTTATTCCTCACATCATATATTAATCACTATAAAATCAAGTAGAGATGATGCTGCGCTGGTGGGCTGGATTTTTATTGTGTACAATACTTATTAATTCAGTAAACTTCTTCCATCTTACTCTTCAAATAACCTCTTCAGAAAAATATAATTTAATACAATTATAAAATAATAATTTTGTAGTAACTTTTTCATTAGCTACTTTAATTAGTTTAAATTTTATATACAGCTCATAAGAACAAGGGCCCTTATACGGCCAGCAGCTTCTCACTATGACAGGTGAAATCACAGTAACAAATATAACCTCTGTGTGATCTTTTGACACTTACTGACAAGTAGCAGCCAAGATGACAGAAATTCTTGCGTAGTTATTTACCAAACCTTTAAAGTAAATTAAGAATGATTACAAGGACTAAAAGCTGCCTCTGTGTTACTGGAAGGGTGGGCTCTGCAAATCTCCATTAACATTAATTTCTTGTTAAAGCACTCTGAGGGTCTTCTCTCTTGTAACTCTGCCAAATGCTAAATATTAGGGTTGATGGCTTTGATGTCATACACCTTCCCTAAAGTTTAACTGTTTTATAAAACTGTAATCCTACACAGGTCATCTTTGCAAGGCCAGATTGCAAATATCTTATTTTGCTATAGTAAGGAAAAAAAAAACCTGAAGCAGTCTTTATTATTTCAGATTTTATAAGCAAAACAAATTTTATTCATACTAGGTAATTTCCTATTGTTCTATGCAGCATAACTTTAGCCTCTGTGGATTTGAAGTAAGAATTTCGAAGTTGACAGTGAAATGGTTTATGTGAATAAAAGCCTTTTGGTTTATGTGGAATCTACTCAAATGTGTCTAAGCCCAAAAATTCTGTGTGCTTTGCCTAGAAGGTACAAACTTTGAGGTGTTTTATTTCTGGCAGGAAGTGACTGCCCTTAGTTCTCTTGCAGCTCCCACTGCAGACAAGACAATGCTCTGTTACCACCAAGGAGCTGGACAGGAGTGCAGATGGAAGGAGGACAGAAGTCTTTATTTCCTCTGCTGATAACTGAGGCAACAGAAAAATCAAATTACTTTTGGTTAGAAAAAAAGTAGTAGGCGGTGGCTTTGGAAGCCTGGAGAGTCAAGAGTTGGATCAGAAGGGGACAAAAGTTGGAGAAGGAAAAGTGGAATGGAGAATGGAAAAATGGAGGGGGAAAAAAGAGAAAATGGGAGAGAGGAGTAGGCAACTAGTGAGTTTGATGGAGGGAGAAATTATGTCTGTTTGTGATTTGGATCCTCTGTTTATTGTCTTTAATGTATATTTGTATATGCGAGGGTGTAATTTTCAGCATTCTTGTCTCCTCCAGACAGTCAGACAGATGTATATGTGGAACTAAGGTTGGAATTTTTACCAAAATTTGATTTTGCTTCTTCAGGAACATGATAAAACTTCCATAAGGTCTCACTGACCCTGTAGTCTATTAATTCCAGGAGGTCAGGGAGAAATTGCTCCAGGGATATGCTCCATAAAACCAACATTTAAATACAGAATGCATGAACAATACTTTAAGAATGCAAAATACAGACATTTTTATAGATGTTACTACTTTTGAAGTATTTAAATGATACATGGTACTCTAAGTGTAAGTTAGAAGTGTTGCTATACGATTTAAAGGCATATAGAATATTTAGTGCATTATTTTTCCTCCATCATATATACATTTTCTGCTACCACATGTTTAGAAGCATTCTAAGAAATACCCTGTGTCGAAAATGAAAACTGACAGAAACAGCTGTTCTTGCAAAGTGCAATGTTATATTTCATCCATGTGCATCTCACATGGGAACCTGTAGACGGTGTTGTGTGGGTGGACAGTTAACGGTGAGATTATCATTAAAATAGATTTAATAGTCCAGCTGAGATGGGCACTTTGGGAAGGCAGTGAAAATTCATGAGTCCCCTGCTGTTCTCCTGAGTGGCGCAGGGTGCATCACACTGACCAAACTGGCATGTCTGAGCTGTCTGCACCGTAGTCAGCCCATTTTTATTCTACAGGTACAAGTCTGTTTGGTCAAACAGCAAAATCTCTTATTCTGTTGTTTTCTCTCCCTCTAGTCTGATTATAGTAAAAATTAAGCCTTTATGGTTTTTTTTTTATTTTTTCTTAGAGAATGTTGTCTACTAAAAAGTTCAAATAAAGTCAGGAACTCCACCTTTTGCTGGGTACTGTGTTCATGCCCGAGTATAATTAAGATGGAGTTTGTGAGGCAGAAGAAAAATAAATACATGTTCTTACTTGAAACAGAATGTTCTGCCTTACATTCAGCCTCCATTATGACTCTCAGAGGATCATAATATTTGTCCCAAATGTTTAATATGAACATCTATTTCCTTAATCAGCCAGAGGTGTTGCCTGTGTTAAGGCAGGAAAGAAAGTAGCTAGAACCTGGGAACCAGCAGAGCAGAACACTCTGTATGTTTTTAATTGAAGGGGAACTGAACAGAATCTTTCATGTGGATGAATGTTGGTCAACATCTGAAATAATTTTAAAGCAGTCTTAAATCCACTATGTGAATTACTGCCTGTCACCTTAGTAGATGTGAGGAAAAGTGAAGAGGGCTAAAAAATATCTGCTGTTGAAATCGTTGCAAATATTCTTTGATACGGTGCTTTCATCTACAGAAGGATTGAAAAAATACGGAAAATAGCCCCCTCTCCACAGAATGCTCTTAACAGTTGCTAATCTTTTGAGCCCAAGGCAAGATGATCAGGTGACAGAATACCTTATTTTCATGTTAGCTGCCTTTCAAACAGCAACCTCTATTGACCTGAGACCTCCAAAAAACTGCCTTACTCCCCCCTGTAATTGATTAGCCTTGAGTTTTTCCAGAGATCTTGTTTTCAAATCTGCTATTGCTTTCCTCTACTTGACAACAAATGTTTTTAGACAGAACAAAAACTAACAAAAATAAAACAATGAAAACCTTCACTGACACTTGCAGGAGTATTACTCTCAGAAATCTGCAAATGAATCATGAATTAATAAGATGGACTAAATGGCAAAACATAGTTACCACTCATGCCCAGAACAGCAAGGTAATCACTTGTAATAGACACCTGGACTTGTGTTTATCTCATCAGTTCCTTGGGTCCCAAAATAGAAATCCTGTTTCTGATGGGTGCATAAGGTTGTCTAAGCACATGTAAATAAACCAAATGGATATATAAAATCACATGATGCAAGAAACAGTAATTCTGGTCAGCCAAGCAACACATTGGCAGCTGTGCATACATCTTTTCATGTTTACTGTGCTCATATACTGTTCAAGTTCTCTCACTGGTATGGAAGATACAATCCTGGGCTAGACTAGCTTAATTCTCATAGACTTTTTATGTCACAGGCATTAGCCCAGTGAGAGGTTACGCAGTCTGCATTTCTGGGCTGACCACTTCAGGAACTGCATTAGAACTAGAAAAATCCCTAATGCTCTCTTTATGGACACAATTTTACATATCTGCTTCCATAAAAATAAAACTCTTACCAAAGAATTCATATTATTGTCACCCCATATCTTGAACTGAAGACACTTTTTTTCCACTTTAAATCCTCATCAGTTACTGCTGTCATACAAATTAACATACGGAAATGCAAATCAAGCTTCTTGAAATGTTGGCAATGAAATTGCCAGTGTGAATGGCATTATGTCAGGGTCTTGAGCGTGCTACTAACCTTAACCATCTTGACCAGCTTCAACTGAGGCATCCACCTATGCATCCTGTAAGAGGTTCATTTATTTCCTGGGCATGGAGATCTTTTCTGAACTGTGTTAGATCTGGCTCAGCTTGCTGACTAGTTTTCCTGAATGAACCATACACTACATTGTAGGTTGCTTCGTCTTTAGCCCTGTTTTGGATCATCTTATACAATTTGTGGATGAGCTCCCTGAATAGATACTCAGTTTCAGCCTATTGGGACATAGTGGGACAGTGACATTGTTCATGAGGGTGATCTACAGCTGTTCTTGGTTTCTGACTTATTGCTGTTGGAGCATGCACACTCCTGCTTCTCCTTGATGGACAGACCAAAATGTCAATTGTCCAAGTCTTTCTGCATATTTAGGCACAGGTGGATATTCAGAAGATGGAACACGACGAGGTCATGAAGGGCACTAAAGTTTATACTTGTCAGACAGCCCAGCTACCTTGCGTTAGTGGGTATATGAGAACTCTATCTTCTTTAAAGCTTTGCTGATGTATCTGCTTTAAAAATATATAATTTGAAACGCATTGGGTTTTTTTGTTCCCATAGTACATAGAAAGTATGCAGTCATATTGAAAATAGTGAGCATGACTTAAAGAAAGACATGGAGAATGTCAGCATTTTTGGAAAGCTGTCAGAAAGTTGAGCATCTTTGTTCAATCTTTTTGACTCTTTCATTTCATCCTCACCATAAGAGAATTACACTGATGTAAAGGGCAAACCACCCCAGGTTAGTGCTGCTATGGATTGCTGGAATTTATTGTAGTACCCATATCCACTATATATGTTACAGCAAAACTTACTGTCTTTGCCATGTTGTATTCAAAAAAAACAAACCCCAAAAGTCTCTGAATCAAACTCTCATGTCTTATCTGTATTGAAAATAAATCATAAGAAACTGTCCACATAAAAATTCAAAGCCACATAGGAAAGAGATCCATATATATGTCTTAGACCTTCCTTTTCCCCTAAAAGAAAGCATTTGTCAAGTGAGGAAGATTTGGTGCTGCACTTGGACAAAAAGAAAAAGGACTGTGCTGTACACAATGAGAGGAATGCATTTCTGTCTAAAAGCCTGGAATTTCCTTTTCCTGGAAAGGGACAAACACTAAGTTAGCAGTAAAAGATAGCAAAAATGATTGTCCTCATCTGCTATTTCTTTTTCTAATTGGTTCAACATTGTCAACTTATTTAAGTTATTAGTTGCATAAAAGTGTTCTTTAAGACATAAGTCAAGCGTTCAGTAGAAGGTCTAAAGGAGATATCCAACCAGATGCTCAGTATTGGTTGCATTAAATATTTTGTCTAGTTCAATAATAAATGTTATGGTTATCTACATTAATGATATCCATTAAAAAAACCATGAGACAAAATGTTGTTACGTGACTCAAGCTGGAATTTATTAAAATAAATTTTTGTAATACAAAGAACAAGGGAAAGAAAACACAATAAAAACTTTTTAGGCAACTCTTTTAATCCAAAGCAGAGGATGGCAGATGATTAATGCCATGATAAAGCCATAGGAATGAATGAATATTTGATAGAATACCTGAGAGAAGAATTATTGTTGTCATATATGACAGAAGATACCCTACCCTCAGGAAAACAGGAAATTAAAGGGTGATAACACAAGCAAGGTATTTCATATCATATCAATGAAACTCATTTAATGTAACCTAAAGCTTAAAAACCAAATTTTGTAAAAGTAAAAAGAAATCACTCTTTATTTTTGAGTTAATAAGTATATCAAAAAGGCTGTTTATATTTTTGAATGCCAAACTTCTTCAGGTTCTCCATCTTTATTGCATCTTTGTGTTTGTGAGGTGTTTGTAATGCTGCATGAACTTCTGGTACAGCTAGAATACAGAGGGCACAGGGAAAACCTTTTGTCTTGTAGGTTATCTTAGATTTTGCCATATTCCATGTTTCTTTTCTGTAACAGAGGAGGAAATGCTTGAAATAGAAGGACAATCTCTTCATTTTTTTCTTCTCCACATCAATTTTTGTCTGCAATTCCATTAGGTATTTCATTTGCCACGTGAAGGACGGTGCCTTTGTGTGAAGGTCTCTATTGCGAGATGGAAAATCAAAGTGCTGTTTCTTTTCAGGGGGCAATGACTGTATCTCAGACTAAAATTCAGAGGAAATAGATCTGCAAAGAAAAATGTAGGTGCAAGTTATAAGCTTCCTCAGGGAGCTCAGATTCTTTCCTACAATGTGTTAAATTATTCTTCAAGAATCTGTGCATTTTTCAGATAACTTCAGGTTTCTAAATGTCTTGCTAGACCTGAGATTCAGGGATGCATTCTGAGATGTGGTAGATGTAGTTTTTCTTACTCTTTTACACTTTTTATTCTTGCCATATGATTCAAAGTTTTTAAGGCTTTATTGCTACCAAGCTGTGCACTAGCAGTAACTGCATGGTTAACGGAAGAAGAAAGAGTAGTTATTACATAAGGCAATACCTTTTAATTGCTATACTCATCTTACTATACTATACTTCTCTATATGGCAAAATTCATCTTACTATCTCTGCTTACTGAAAATCAGAGCAGGGTTTTTCTCCCAAACTGGCCTTTTTAAGCTGAAATGGCAGTATTAAGTATTTCCTGAAATCATCAGGAAATATTTAAAATTCTATTTATATATATTCCTGATTTAATATTAATTCTATTCATGCATTCCTGATTTCACACTACTAAGAATATTTCAGCAAGGTTGTATTGGAGATTCTTTTATTGGATTGATACAAAAAAATAACTATCATGTTTCTACCAAAGGCATGTGGGACCGTAAACTTCTTATAATGCAGTATTGGTTAATGATAAGGTACTTAAATTTCCTAGGCAGAGCAAACCAAGTTATCCTAAGAGTATTGACTCTTAGAAACTGGGAAATCAAAAAAACCTAAAAATATTAAATAGTTCTACTCTCTTGGTCTACTACAGCTAGACTAATTTATTTATTTATAATTAGAATGAATATTCTACTCTTCTACTACATTTAGCTGAGCTTAAATCAGTAAGCTTTCTTTGTATGGAGGACTATATTTAGACTACTGACTATGACTTAGTCATCTTCAATAGTAACAGTCAACCTAGAAAAAAAAATGGCAGAGGATATTAGTTAGTAATGACCCTAAACTATTTAAAAATTATAACATTACATTTAATTATATGATGCAGTCAAACCTACATTCAAAATACCTGGCTTATGCACCCTTTATGTGCACGAGTCTCCCTGTGGCTGCAAAAACTATGTTGAGGCACTGATAACAAATCCTGAGCTCTAGGCTGCTATGGCAACAATGGTAGCATACAAGAGTCAGCTAATTTTAGACTAGATTGGGTATGTCTACAAAGATTGTAGTTCTGCTATTGCCTACAGTAAAAACATAATCTTAGTTCACTTTAGCATTTTAAAATATCAAGTAAATCCTGAACACCCAAAAACGATATTTATACGTATATGATGTGTTACTGGATGTTTGAGAAACTTCAGGCCAATTTTTTTTTTTTACTTTTTGCTGTATATTCTAAGATATATTGTAGTAATCAAATGCAAGGCATAAAAAAAAAAAATTACCTTCATGACCAGAATACATACCTGAGGCATAACCAATCTGCTTGAGATTTCTTTCTGTATTTAGTAGATTGAAAATCCAATAATCTGTTTGACAAGAATGTTAATGTCTATGCTTGTCCCCTGGGAATCAATGAAATTTTTCAAGAAGGTATAATATTCATAGGCAATAGTTATGACAAGAAGATGGGGATGGAGCATCTAATTTTTACATGGATGGGGAATAACATAGTGCAGGGATGGAGGTCACCTTGAATTACAACTGATAGATGTCGCAGACTTCTCTGGCCTGGGCAGAATTACAAAATGCCTTGTGCAGGTAGACCTACAGATAATTTATGGCCTTCAGCAGTCTGCTTTCACTTTCTCTGTATTGCTGATGGCATGTCAAAATTAGAATTTGGTTAAAAACTAACGTCAGTAAACTGTTAGAGCAAGAATGGATTTTATCAGGATGCTTGAGGAAATGAATTAGAGAATTGAGCTGAAAACTATCAGATGCAGTAGGTTCTAGAATACAATACCAGATACTCTGACACAAGCAAGAAAAATACTGTATTGATTTTGGGTTTTTTTAGTAATAGACTGATTTAACAAAATGTGCTTGCAAATCTGTCTCATCATGAAGGTTTTGATGAGCTGTATATGCTACCCATTTTGGAAGCTGCTTAAGAAACTTTTAGGTTGGGAGATCTAAATTAAGTATGTTTAGTTGTTTTTTTCTGACATTGCTTCCAATATTAAAGCATAGCTTATTTTAATGTAAACAGAAGTTTTCCTTGATCTCACAACTGAGAATAGCAGTGATTCCCTTGCCAACAAATTAGCTAAATAGTTTCAATTTACACACCTTATTACCATTTCATCTTGGGTTAGCTAAGTAACATTGCTATTGAGTAAACTACCTTGTTCACAAAGAGTTGCATGTCTAAGAAGATTAATTTCTATTAAAATTAGAAAAACACGAAACCAAAATCAGCACTACTTGACTTTCACTAAGGCAAGAAAATAACTAGCTTGATATATAAAATGCTTAGATTAAAACTTTGCCAATCTACATGGCTACATCTCCACATATGAGTTCTGAACCTGGAGAAGATGGTCTGCTG
Source organism: Trochalopteron elliotii (assembly GCA_024734555.1). Taxonomy (NCBI): domain Eukaryota; kingdom Metazoa; phylum Chordata; class Aves; order Passeriformes; family Leiothrichidae; genus Trochalopteron; species Trochalopteron elliotii. The sequence goes on along the minus strand of JANPWX010000276.1, from coordinate 1,416,611 downwards.
TGATGTGTCTTAAATGGGTCAGGTGACAATTGTTGCCAAAAAGCACATTGTAAGAGCAGACAATGCAGTAATGTCCCCAATTACAGCACAAATACTTGAAGATTTTGCTGCATATTGGAAATACGTGAGTTACTCTTCCATATGATGACAGCAGTTCTGTTGGTTGGCTTTTTTATCCTTTGTATAAGAGGATTGTTCTAATGTGTTGGAACTTGTTTTACAACCTCTGAGACAGACCTTGACTAAACACATTTAGGACTTCAACATTCATTCAGTTCTGGAGTGCTACATCTGGTGGTGCTCTCTTTAAGAATTGCCTGTTCCTGGTTTACCTGCTGTGACAAGGTGGTAGTGGAAATGCGGAAGCGATTTTGTGTGCAAGAAAGAAGGAGAAGAAAGCCCCAGAGAGACACTTTCTGAAATGAACATCATCTTGATGCTCAGAGCATTGCACATCATTTTTTCTCTCTCTCTTTTTCTTTTTTTCTAATATGTTTGCTCTCTTCACCTCACTTCACCGAGAGGCCTTCTTGAGGATTTGGGGGAGTCCTGATGTACTTTTGATGATAATTTTCCTGATGTTACCTGAAAAGGTTTAGTTTCATCATAGAAACAAAGCAGGAAACAAAGATTTTTTTGAAAAAAAACCATTTGGCCCTAGAGATGATAGAAGAAAAGAGTTTTGCAGCTGGATAACAGAATGCTCATGAATGTAACTTTAGGGCTACCGTAACTGAAATATAATTTAGAATTTTTGTAGGAACAGTATTTTCACTATTTGTGCTATTAGTAACACATTATTTAATCTGTTTTTCAGAAATGGGCATAAATGAAAATATGAAGGAGACAGAAAGCAAGATAGGTGATTGTCACTACATAGAATATAATTTTGAAGAGTTGTTTTAGTGACTACTAAAAACAATACATGCCCAACAGACCACTATACTAGAGGAGGAAATATATTCTTCTCTCAAAACTGCCTCAAACTCTACTGACTTGCTTATGATCCTTTCACTGCTGAATTGAAAAATCTAAACTTACCTTGTGTCATCAAGATAACACATTAGGCATACTGGATCAATTCTTGAACTCAATTGTTTAGAAAGCATCATGCAGCAACAGGTTGCATGGACAAATCCAGCACAGAAAAATGGCTTCATCAGTTAGCAGAAACTACAATCTGATATTTTCCTTTATGCAGGAGCTCAGAGGATCTGAAGAAGTCATTATGAAAGTAAATATTTACGTCTTCAGAAAGACGAGATGGAAATACAACCCAAACAATTTTTACTGATTACAGAGTAGTAAGGTACTACTTTTTGCTAGCCCAGAAATTGATACAGTTTTGAAAATAACTTAGCACAAATAGCTGATGAGTTTGGAAAACATAAGCAAGAAACACAAAAAAGAAAGTATGGCTGCTAGACTTTGAAAGAAACTCCTGAGATGTGAACTTGGCTTCTGTTCAGATTTTTTTCTGTATAAACTTGTGCAAGGTCACTTCACTAAATGCTGTCTCTCTCATTTGTAAATTAAGAATAATACCTGCCTGCCTTGGATTATTTATGCTGAAGATTAATTAAAATTCATAAAAGCACTTTTAGAATTTAGTGTTGCAAAACTGCTAGAGGAAGATTAGTAATTTTGATAAAGAGGATACTTGTGATGAACAAAGAGGAAACACCACATACTAGATGGCTAATGGATTTAGAAGAAATGAAAAAGTTTAGCCTTTGTGGTAGACTGTTTTCCTGAATTTTGTATCTTTTTTTCTGAAAAGATGTAAGTTTTATGAATTATTGTTCCTTATTTTTTTCTTCAAAAAACCTGTCAGCTGTACAACAAAGCATGCACACTATGAAGATTTTAATGAGAAAGTGGCTTTTTTCATAATGCAGAAGTCTTATTAGACTTTAAATTGTGGGTTGGCTCAAATAATTTAAACAAATTATAATATGGGAAACTGACAATCAATTACAGTGGAAAAGGTGACCCCATTTTTCTTTAGTAGTCTAACTTGAACGGGATACTTTCACAGGAGAATTTTCTTTGCAGGCATTGTGGCTGTTTTCTAATCAGGGATGGTGAAGAGACATACTCCTTAAATATTTTTCCATATACTGTTTCATGGAACAGCCAATCACAGCCTGCTGTTTGAAATGGGTCTTTTTGCGACCACTGGTGGAATAGTGTCAATGCATTTTGATTAAAATGTGATTGGGTCTGGTGGGTTGGCCTTGGATGTCAAGTGCCCACCAAGCTGCTCTGTCACTCCCCCTTCTCAGTTGACCTGGGAGAAAAATAAGATGGGAAAGAACTTGTAGGTTGAGATAAGGCAGTTTACTGGAGCAAGAGAAAAAGATTGTGCACTTGTAAACAAAGAGAAATAAAAAGTTTTGTTCTCTACTTCCCATCCATGAGTGATGTTCAGACACTACCAGGGAAGCAGGAAGTGGTTGTTCCTAAAGACAAACACTACAAATAACAAATGCCTCCCATTACACCTCTCTTTTTTAGCTTTTATATATGAGCTGATGTCTCATGCTATGGCATACTCCTCTGGATATTTTGTGTCAGCTGGCCTAGTTGTGTCCCCTCCCAGCATCTTGCCCACCCCCAGCCCCTTGCTGGGGGAATGTTGAGAGACAATGCTGACGCTCTGCAAGTCCTGCTCAGCAGTAGCCAAAGCACTGGGGTGTTTTCAACACCCTTCCAGGTGCCAGTGCAAAGCACAGCACTGTGAGGGATGCTGTGGGAAAACACACATTAGGTATGTCTAGGAATATTCAAATAATAGCACTGCCTGAGAGATTCTTTTGGTCACCTAGATGCTAAACATTGCAGATATAAAACTCAATAAAAAGGTAATAACTGTTCATAAATATATTCATAAAGTCATCCGTGGTAGTTCTCAATGAATGTTAGATTCTATTTGATTTTAGAGATATCTGATCACAATATTGGCAGATTCTTTATACCATTATTTCAATTTCTTAGAAACGTTAATTTGATTCTTTTTAGTCTATTGTATAGCATCTATGTGTATATAACTTCTAGAAAATAGCACTTTTTAAAAAATAGGACTGAAAAACCCCCTCAGAGTTTATGTATGATCTGCTCTGTAGTGTTTTTATTTGTAGCAAAACTAATAAAAAACCAGTATCATTCTTGGTTTTGAACAGAATCAGTACAATATGATACTACTTCAGCTTGCTTCCTTAGTGCATTTTTCCTTATATTTCCATATAATGGTACTGTAATGTATATGTAATAATATACTGAAATAAGATGAAAATTTATAATGAAGTCAGAAATATTTTTCAACAGCAAAAATACTATCTGTTAATTTCAAATACCAAGTGAAAGCACTTCTCTTTGATTTGTAAAGTTCACTGAAAGAATGTTGGAGTTTATCATATCTGAAAGTCCTAACTGTACTCTACTATCATTTAAATTAATTTCTCTAGCCGTAGGTTTTCAAATTAAACTTAATACTGGTAATCCTTTAACTGCATTAAAGGTTTGCTGCTAGCTCTTTCCTTCTTACAGGATTGCCATCATCACAAATTATACATAGTAAAAATAAACACATTCAAACATAGGTCACTGACAAATGAAAAAACCCACCATTAAATTATTAATGCTTTAAATTAATAGTCAATAGTTATCATCAGCCACACATTTAACTTCCTTCTTGATCCTAAGTCCTTTTCTTCCAGTGGAAAATACCTGTACAAGTCCTGCTTTCAGAAATGCTCATTTCCAAAGGTTCCATTTCTCAACTGCAAATGATTCTCTTGTTTCTTTAAATTCTTCCTGCCTACAATTCTTTGCAATCTTTTTCTTAGTGCTTAAAAGAGGTTCTACATTTTTTGATAATTGACTACTTTCTTGTTAATGTTTAGAATAACCCATACATGGAACTAGTAATTATTACACTCCCCATGTGTCACGTATGTACCAATCAATTATTTCTAGGCATGCCACCAATTCAAATATAGCCAAAGTGAATGTTTACAAAGGTGCCAGGTGAGCTTTGAACAAGGTTCCTGCACTCCCCATAAAATTCATGCTTTGTAAAGCACTTACACTTTGGAACTGATGAATATTTGTGACACAGGAAGGGGCAAATAGTGATTCTGTCAAACCAAATAGGAAACAAATTACAGTAAATATACTGCCTTTTCGTATATTGAGTTTAAAAATCTAGATACTGCCACGAAAATTGTCCTTGTTGATTTTAAATGGATGAATTGCTTGTCAGTCAAGTGTAGTGGTTATTACACTGCTCTGCCTTGATGTGACCTCACCTCAGTTACTTGGTGCAGTTTTGGGCGCAACAATTCAAGAGTGCTATAAAGCCATTAGAGAGCATCTAAAGGAGAGCCACTAAGATGGAGAAGGGCCTTGGGGGGGAAGCCATATGAGGAGCTTCCATTTGCTCTTACACTCTTAGTAGCAAGTCATTTTCTCTGTTTCATGTGAAAAAAAGCCTTCCCCTATTTTTCCTGCAAAGAGTCTTTCATTAAAGCTTGATTTTTCTGTGAAGTTTCATGCAAATATGTAATTAGTTTCTGAGTTCCAGTCAATTAAATACTGGCCTAAAATAGCTCCTGTTTAGGTCTCATGGTATTTTGGGCCTCTGTGGTCTGAGGGTTAGACTTTGCAGAAAGTAAAAAACTACAGAGGAAGGATTAGTTGGTACCTTTGGGTTATATAACCACTTAGTTACCTACCAAAAAGGCTAAAATGTTCACTGAAAGAGAAAGCTTTGCAACAGCTGTGTAGTACAGCATGTGCCCTCCTGGTTCAATCACTATAACAAGAGTATAAACCAATCTGTGATTTGTTAAATGTTGAAAGGATTTTATAATTTTTTTGTAAAATACAATTGCTAATACTGCATTGGTTTTATTTTTGCAAATGCAGTGTAAATTAATTTTTGAAGCTTACTGTGTTTGCACTTTTTCCTTGATGTAAGACATGGCATTAATTTTATTCAGTTCCTGTCAGTTTAACATTGATGTAATCAATTATATTGATTACAGTGGATTAAATTATGCATTTGTAGATGAAAGGAAGTATAGTTGTGATTGCCTTAATAACAGAAGGTATGGACCTTACTCTATTGGAGTATTCTCAAAGACAGAGAAAAATAGACTGAAGATAGACAAAAAGCTCTCCATTGTACTTTGTGCTGAGAAACAGCAATTTTATGAACTGAAAATAGGAACATAATAATTCATAGTTCTAACACTGGCCCAACTCCACAAATTACAATTGAAAGCCACAGATCTGACCTCTTTTTTTGTTTTGTTTTCCTTCTTGTTGAAGGTCTGTGTTTCAAAGATGTTAGTATTCATATCCACTACCATTGTGGTCTACTAAATTTGCTATTATTGTTACTATATTTTCTTATTATTTAAAAAGTGAATAAGAAGCACAGTACATTTTGCAAATATTTAATTATCTAATCTCTCCTAAATTAATAGGAAGTAGGAATAACTAAACTGAAGAGAGTATAGTCCCTTTTGTTGAATGATATGGGACAGAAAATTCAGCTTGTGAAAGCCCAGTTTTTATTGAATGACGGATTTCTGCATCCAAAAGGATTGTTCACTGTCCTGGTCAGAGCTAGGGGTTTTAAGTCATGACAAGGAAGTTGTTTGGAATTTTTTCTTGCCTTTTGCATACTCTTGTTTTCAAGGATTAGGCAAACTGAATTTACTTGTTTTGAATATAGGCAAGTGAGTTGTTTTAGGATTTAACATTACTGGTGCATACCTTTCAAATGAAAGGGATGATTCCTTTCTCTGTACTTTTGCATTGTGTCTGCATTTATCTTGCTTTTCTTTTTAAAAAACCTCCTTCTTCTGCCTAGCTTATTGACAAGATTGGTATACCAGCTTTGAAACTTCGATGGCTGAAAAGCTGCTCCCTGGGCACAAAAGACAATGAGTTCTGATTGCCTGCAGTTCTGTGTCCTTTCTCCCTCTATCACAGCTGCAGTTCCTCTAACTCTCCCTCACCCTGCACAGTATTGTTCTCTTTCTTGTATTTTCCCTAGCTCCTGCTAGTAAGCGTGGACTGTAACTCATTCCAAGCCAAGTGCTAAGGGCCATCTGGTAGGCTTAGCAGACAGGTAAGTCTTGCAGTGTTTAATTGAATGAGAGTGGAATTCCAGTATCCAGAAATTAACTTGCAAAACTCAATTCTTTAGTACAAGAGAACCTTATTAAAAATAGTGAGTTTGCTACAGGATATGGAGATGTCTAACTTAAAAAAGAAGTTCTAGATTTGGATCCTGAAAAATGTGAATGAATTTGGGAATCATCCAGCTTGATAAGTTTGGTTCTAGAAACTAAGTTAACATATTTCATTAATTCACTGGTTAAAATTCATATGTGTTTACTGTAGTTATTTAAATCTCAGCAATCTTGCATCTCTTTTATTCTTGTTAGTCAATCAATGTATGCAAGTAAGTATTTTTCAATTTTCATATTCTCAGCTCATGTAAAACACATAAATCTCATCAGCTGCCATTCTCATTTTTAACCCTTTGACAATGTATGAAAATCCTATCAAAATTGGTTTTAATATCTCATATGCATTTTTTTGCATGCAAAAGAAGAGTCCTTTATTTTTGACATGTCTTTTCATGAAAGAACTAAAATTTCTAGATGAAAGAGCTCAATGCATTGCTATGGAGAATTAAAAATAGAATATTATAATTAGTTCAACTGTCTTTTACATGCTTCTTTTGTCTTTTCATGCTTCTTTAGTCATTGTCTTCAAGCTTGTGTTTTGATTGTTTTCTTCTTGTTCTGAATATTTAAAATTGTTTGTCTTCTTTCATTCTACTTATTGGGATAGTGACTAAATATTCCCATCAACAGACTAAATATACAGGAAAACATCAAGTACAAATGTTACTCATTTTCATCTTAATTTTATTACTAATGGTTTGAAATTTCCTGTACTTCTGATAATTACAAGGCAATAAAAGAAATGCTCATATGGGTCAAATTCCATAAATTCTTGAATTTAGGTTTAGAAGTAAGGAAACGCTACTAGAAGTACCTCTTACAGTCTCACTTCATTATCTTTAAGTTATCGTCAGAGAATAACTATTCTATGTCTTAGGATATGTCTTAGGATAGCCTGGCTGGCAGGGCTGCATTATTATCTTGAATTTCACAGTCCTTGCAGTAGGTCAGGGGAAGCAGACTGGAATAGGTTTCTTTAGATTGAAGTAGGCTGCTGCTGTCTGAAGAGCTGATAAGCACACATGCTTATTAGTAAATGAACACTGATATAAGCATGGGGGCTTGCATGCTAGCTTGACTTTGTCCTTGTTGTACTATTGTCCTTATTGTACCGTTCATTTTCTCCTGATATTATGGCATTTAGGGAAATAAAGAAAATGTGTGCAGTTCAATCCCACTAAAAAAACCCCACAGGATCTACTTTCAACCAATGAGGAGCTCAAGGAGAACTAAATTCCAGGGATTTGGGGTTTGAGGTGCTTACAGGAGCTGAGCAAAGCTGAGAGATGAGCCCAGCAGTTTTTTATGATTGAAATACAAGCTATTTATGTTGTTTCACCAAATGAGAGGCAAAAAGGCACAGCTTGAGAGAACCTCACTGACCAACTGCAGAATATACTTAGCAAGACATTAATATTAGTAGATACTGAAAATCTTCATAATGCACCTGAATACACAAAAAAAATGTTTTCCATCCTTTAAAATTGAACCTTCCATTTAATAGTTTTTGGGGTTTTTTTGAATCCATCACCTCTGCATGTGCAATACTTGGTATTCAATTGCTGTGTCAGGGTTATTTAACATTTAAATATTGAGTTGATACACCATCTGAAGTGGTCAGCTTAAGAGACCTAAGTAGTCAGTTTAATGCTATGCTCCTACTTGGAATCATCTCCTGAAATTACCATTTGTGTTGTAATATCTCTGCCATTTTTCACCTCTTTTGATACTAAAACTGGGAGCATTTTATTTTGCCAATTCTTTTAAATGTATCACTGTAATTGAAGAGGGATTGCTTACATATTTCATTATAAGAGCACACTCTGGAAAAAAATTGAGACACTGAAGGTGTAAAATCAAGAAGGCAAATGAAAAAATCTATGAAGGAACAATATTGAAAAAATATTTTACGTGTCATCAGAGACGAGTTTAGATTACCTGCTTTCTGGGATGGGTAGAATTCAGAAACTTACTTTTAAAAATAAAATACTGCTTTCTGATGCATCTTTATTCTTATAATTTCTATTTAAATGACTAGCATGAAATAACTAGTATTTAGTTCCATTTTAGGGATTTAGTTTCTCATTAGGGATTTTTTCCCCAATTATTTAAATGAGATGTTAATGACTAGGTACAACATTATTTAGTTCTCAGTGTTAATTCAGGCAGATCCTTAGTGTCAGGACTCATGTCACTACTGAGTTATGTGACAATGTTGTTTCCGGTACTGTTGATTGTCTTTTGGAGCTAATGAAGGACCTTAATAGATTGGTTGCAGTCTAGATATAGTTCTGTAGAGGGAAAACCATGGCGTTGTGTACTTTTTCTGTAATCATAAACCTTAGCAAAACACTACTATAATTAAGGTAATATAGTCTGTATTTAGTGAATTTCACATAATAGTTGCATTTAATAATGTCAACCACTTCAGTTGCTGGGACTAATTTAGAAAATACACAGGATGTTTTGTATCTCCATGAACCTGTATTTACAGGATTGCAAGCAGCCATGTCCTATAAAATATAAGAAATTACTTCCATTCAGGAGGTATATGGTAACACCCGGCTACCTGCCCTGGCGCTGCCCCCACTCCACCCAAAGTGGCCTGGCTTGGAAGGAATCCCTCGCCCCAAG